>WNGS01003388.1:13425655-13466199 GCA_020271785.1 Procambarus virginalis | reverse complement strand
GATTAGAAAAGTATTCACAATACGGAAAACCCATCCACCTTAGGGAAGAAAACTCTGGTAACTGACAGTCTTCATTAACAATGTAATGAATGTAATGGAACCTTTAATGCACAATTGAAGCATGCTTAATATACAACACAAACAAGGAGACTAGCAAACACTTGCTTGGAGCATATAAAGCATGAAACAAATAGTAGACCATAATATAAGAACAAGAGTCAGTTGCTTATCTCAAAAGACACTGGTCTTAGGGGACACCAGGCAAGATATAAAGGGTACCAAGCAAGGGTACCCTGTATGATCTGATCTGATCTCAAGAGACTTGTGTTTGGCTAGGATTGTCATCTAATGATGGGAAGGGTAAAGTTGCAAAATGGTATTTTGGTTAAGATACCACAGTTTTGATTAGTATTCATTTACACAAACATTCTTTGGTTTCATTTGTTGTGACCTCTATCAGCTATTTTGGTAGTTTTCCTCAGTGTGAGGAAGATAGAATTCTGATCCTTTCTCCCAATAGATAGAAAGATAGTTGAAGATGTCTGGCAAGACGGAATTGACCCTAGGGTACTAATGCACAAGCTCTGGAGAACCAATGAGATCAATCCTTAAAGTAGTGTATCATCTACACTACATCAAATTTGATACACTCCAACTGTTCACATTAGGCCGGTAAACCAGGTTTACACCTTTTTTTCTAATATTCCTTACCATAACCTTGTTCATCGCCCCATCCACACAGGGTGACAACCTGGGATTAATACCAAATCAGTTACACATTATACCATTACTTCTTACTCATGTACAATTCCTACATAAAAACATTAATAGCATTGAAGAGATCTCAGCCAACTCAATACAACCCCATCACTATCCTATAATTTTTCTAGCAACCTTGCCATAATTTTTCCAAATTCATAAAGGAAATACTGTATACACTTTATAATCTTTCTGAAATGCCTTCTCGATATGTTGTGTCAATGCAAATATCTGATCTACACATCCTTGTCCACCACAGAACCTGACTTGTTCATTACTAACAAATGTGTAATATCCTGTACTCTTCCAATCACTACTCTGCCATACACTCTGTCCACTACATTTAGGTATCTTTAAGGCCTCTATAATTCACACACATATATCCACATTCACACTTTTCCTTTATACAGTGGAACAATCACATCTCTCTTTCCAAAGCCTCTAATCTTTTATCACTTTTCTGTGCCCTCTGGCAAATTCTCCACACTGACTTCGTTCCTTAATTACCACTACCATTAAACATTTCTGCATATACTTCATCAATGCCTGCAACTTTTCTACACTTCAGCTTCCTCATTATTGTATTCACCGCTTCCATAGATACAACAGCTGTCACACTACCTTGAACTCTTCTCGTGCCATCAAATCCAATCATGTTCACATTAGCAACTCTCATTACTTTCACCCATTGGACTTTATCGTATTCTCTTCATCTAGCCCTAATGTCCTCTTCACCAGTTAACATGATTATATCTAATATTTCCATTCACCCTTTCATCAGTTTTAATGCTACACTTCCTTTCTTTTCCAAAAAAAAAATGCTTACAAATTTAATTAGAATTTTGTGCATGTAAATTACTATTTTAGAACAACACTAATTATGACATACTGTATAATTATATAAATTATTATATAAACAATATCATCAAATAACTATGTTCATAATTTGCCTAATGCTATACATACCATGGTGTTCCATAGAGCTTAATGCCACATATTGTATAGGGCTCATCCTGTAAATACATAGCATTAGTAATTAAGTCGCTGGTATTTTCTTCTTCAACTGCTGCCTTCAGCTTCTCACGCTCCATTCCCAAGTCAGGGATCTCATTTATAAGTCCTCCACCTATGGAACAAATACTGTAACTCATTTATGTAAAATTTGTTATCAATAAAATGTAATCAAATTCTTATTTGTAAAGAAATCCTTCTTCAATTTACCAAAAATATAGTTTAAATACAGTACAAAAATAATGATTCAAAGTCACTTCATGTTTGCTGGAGACAGGCATGGCATCACCTTTAAAGTCTGAATCCTATTGTTCTGGACCAGATCTGGATTTGGAAATAATCTTGACTTAAGAAAAGTCAGTAGTTTTTGGCTATCACTGCACCGTTGTACACATTTTAACATAAATATAAACACTGGTTTAGTTGTTATAATGCAAAATATTATACAAAATTATTTTTTACCTACCTTAGCCCCCCTAACTGTACATATACAATTAGTTCAGTTTCCTAATGAACATAAAAAAAAGTTTTCTTTCTATGTCGTAAAATGTTGCTTTCTGATGTTGGGAAAATACAATAAAAATCTAATCGCTTTAGTTTGGCAGTAGTGAGGTGAAGAAATGTTGATGACAAATTCTAAGGGATAAACAAATCCACAAGGGCTGTGACGAGGAATCGAACCTACGTCCGAGATAAATAAATATAAATAAATGTTTATTTAGGTAAGGTACATACATACAAGAGATTTTACAAAGATTGATGGATTTATAGATAGAGCTAGTACATACAATGCCTAAAGCCACTATTACGCAAAGCATTTCGGGCATGCATCATCCCAGATGCTGCCTTAATCGACTGAGCTACGACATGGTCAAATTTTATAACAACGACATGGAACAAATATCAATTTGATCATTTGATACATCACGCTATTGTGATTTCTATGTGTTCCAAGGGATAATTTTCAAGTTAACTACCTGCACAGTATTTGTAATAGTTTTCTCTTCATCATTAACATCTTTCAAGCCCATAAAAGTCCTTGCAATTTTGCATGGCATTGGTGGTTCCTAGCATGGGTGTCAGTCAATGGATAGGGATGCACCTGACATGGTACCCATCAATTTACTAAGGCCCAGGACGGAATTTAAGACTTCAGGATTTTTGTCCAATATGGAAAACAGCTATCAGAGGTCTCTAGTGTTAACTAACATCTGCATAGAATCAGTAGGACTTTTGAATAATAGAGGTACATCTAGTCTCCTACAAGTGAAAAGTGCACCATCTGTCTATTGCTTGAAGGTAATGGGTGCAGTTTAAGAGTTAAAATATAATTTTTGGGAGGTAAAAAAAATTATTTATTATTTTTTATTATTGGAAAACACAAATTAAAGTACTCTGTCTAGTCTTCTAGTCTCTCCAGTAATACATCAAAATGAATTTACAGTAAAAACAAAAAGAATGCAATGAAACTTTTTTTTTTTTTTAAACAAGTCCTTGAGGCTCCTCGAAGCTATCTCACTGAGATAACTCCCAACTACTATGTCACATCAGCTGCGGAGTTGTCTGTCTGTCCTACCGGGGATTAGAGCCAAAACCTGACACCTCACAGAGAGACAGAGCAGGTGATACTTTTCTACCCCCCACTGGGAGAGCATCCCAAAAATCAGCAAACCAATCAAGACCACGGCAGAGTTAAAAAAACAGAGGCGTTGAAACTGCCAAACGAACTTCCTAAACAATGTAAACAAATGAGTGAATCTCTTGAAACTAGTGCGAGCTTGTTAACAGACTATGTAGCAAATGTTTGGTACCCATATCTCAAAAGCGCATCAATATACCAGAAAATGTGCAGTGACATGCAACTAAATCAACTAAATCATCTCCAGAAGTAAAAAAAACAAGAGCCACGATAAAGAAACGTCTAGGTGTTAAATATACCAAAGCTAGAAGACAGAAGAAAAAATGGTGATATGATTACTACATACAAAATAGTAACAGGTACTAACACAATTGACAAAGTAGTCATCTTGAAATCTGAAGCTTCAAAAACAAGAGGCCACAGACTCAAGTTAAGGAAACAAAGCTGCTGAAAAAAACATTAGAAAGTTCTCTTATGCAGAGTGGTAGAGGGTTGGAACAAGTAAAAAAGAGGGCCGTAGATGCCAAAACCATCAGTTACAGGTAGGTTTCAAAGCCTCATATGACAAGAGTATAGTTACTGGGCAGACGGGCATAGTTCTCATCCTGCAACTACACTTAGGTAATTACGAACCCCGCCATTAAAGGAAGGGGTGGGGGGGAGGTGGAGCTCCAGATCTCCCTCCCCCTTCCAAGCCAGTTCTGGATCAATTTAAAAATCATAAACACCAACCAACCAACCAGCAAGGGAGGTAAGGAATCAGGGAGCCATCACGACTCATCCAGAAAGAGGCTTTTCATTACATTCCATGCTGGTTTCCTGGAGAAGCCCCATGTGGTTCCCTGAACCTAACTGCACACAGAGAAGAAGCACAAGGTACTAAAAAGGGATGAGTGACAGCAGGTATTCCGCTGTATAAGAGAAAACCAGACAAAAGAGATGACCCAAGGCAATACTGTACAGGCATGGTGAGGGCTTGGGACATTAACCTCTCGACTGCGCACCTGTTAATACTGTAGTTAACAACCCATGGGTCATAAAAAAAAATCAAATTTGTTTCCTTCTAATTTGTTAAAATGCATTTCCTGATCATGAGAAAAATAATACAAATTTATGCATCTTACATTGTGAAGCCTGGAAATTTCACAATGACATCATGATTCATGAGTATTCATCGAGCAAGTGCTCAGGGCCAGCCCATCCTCATAAACAAAGGTTCATTCCATGCACCCGCCAAATCCCATGTTTATGAATGAAAAACAGTTTACACATGACTCACAACTGATGATATCCGAACACTTCTGAAACAAGTGCTTCTCTGACGATTTTTGTTCAAATCACAATGCTGTAAATGCTTCACCTACATACTACAAATACAAATAATCGCCAACCGAACTTAAACACCTAACCTAACCAATGCCTAAATATGCACAGTATGCTAATATATAAAAATATTAACTTATATTTGAGAAAATTTTATTTTGAATGAACAGCATGTTAAAATTGATAAATGTGTCTTTGGGGTGGACCGCTGGATGGACTTGGTCTGACGACAGGTTGCTGGGGCCGTCGCACTGAGCCAGCAGTAAGGCGGAAGATGCAACCTGATAACAACAATGTGTAATTTGATAAATTTATATAATAAAATGTATAGAACATTACTATACTCCAAATACGATGCACACATTTGTGACAAGATTATTTTAATCTTTGAACAAGAAAACAGTATTTCTGCTGTTATTTCACTGGATATACACTACCTACATATACTGTATATATAAAACTATAAAGATTTTTGTGCACCATAATGAACCACTAAGCGGGTTTGATCACGTACGATCAGAGCCAAGTGTGAGTGAGCCTGAAAGTCATCTGCCATGATAGATGCAGAAAGCAAACCCACCTAAATATGAAGCTGCATCAACCCCACATCCCAGTAAAGAGCAAGAGCAAACAGGCGGTCATTGAGTGACAAAAAAAAAAAAAAAAAAAAAAAAAAAAAAAAAAGAGTTGCCCAAAAAACCTGAGAAACATTTAAAATTTCATGCCACTCAAGCAAGCAAGAACAGCAGTAATAATTGTGCCTAGTCTCTAAGGACAAGGAGAGGATTGTCCACTAGCCAGGAAGACTCATAGGGCAATCAGCATGGTGAAGATGACCCAAACTCGAAAGAGGCAGGGGTCCATCAGAGAAGCAAAATCATGGTCACACAGAAAGTATTTAAAAGAGATCCACCCGAGCCACTGAAGGGGAAACTCGAGAGGAAGGAAACCTGTGGAAAGATGGATCCAATGGACCATAAAAAGAACATGGAAATGAACCCTGAAGGAAAAAGAGCCACAGAAAAATCAGTCATGCAAGAAGGGATGTAAGAGAACCCTTTTCCCTTGAAGCAAATGCCTTTATCAGAAGAAACAAAGGATCAACTGAGGTCAAAGGGAACCCAAGGACCGTTATCGAACTTGCACAAAGCCCCGGAGGTCCTGCAGCGTAAACTCCTGGGCAGAGCCTTAGTTCACGAACACTGCCTGAGGCAGAAAAGTGGAGTCTAGGAGACATTTTGGAAAAAAAGAGGCTAGCTGAAAGGAAGAAAGAAAACCCCGAAACCTCACCGGGACTAGGTGGCTCAACTACCTCTGCTCTTGAAGTGGAAGGAGCCACCGTTGAAGAAGACCAAGCCACACCCTAAGTTAAACTCAGCCTGTTTCTCCAAAACGTTTTAGAGGAATAGAGGAATCTTTGGGAAAGAACAGTAGCTGGGCTTACCACACCTGACTGGAAAAGAAGACGAGGCGTGGATGGCAACAAGGTTCAATTCACCAACACCTACAATTCTGGGTCCCTAAAAACAAGATGGGCCAACTCCGGGGTATCCAACCAGAAATAAAACTGCGAGTGTTGAAAGCAGGCAAACCAAACCTGCAAGGCAACAGCTGTCTGATAAGCTTCCACTTTGCTTGGAGGGTTTAAGAGAAGAGCTACATGGGGATTAAACCCCCACAGGACTCAGGGTTTGTAGGTGTTACTGACCCAACAAGCTGAAAGATGGAGGCACAATGAAAGAATTTTGCCCTGTGGCATGGATGATGAATAGCCCTCAAACTTGTGCAAGAGCAGGTTTAGAGGGGATATTCATAGGCCACACCAAAAACCCACAGAAGATTACCAGGGCCTGAATGACCAACCAAAGAGGACACCCAAGCACTGGGGACATTTGCTGAAAATTATACAAGTATTGTAGACCTACACAGCCTAATTAATGTGGTTGTAAAGCTAACCTTGGCATGCAAAGTAAGCAAACCCCCCCCAGTGCATCTCAACCCATTGAAATGTTCATCCCCCCCCCCCCCCAACTTTGGAACTAGATAGAAAGGCCCCACCCTAGTGGTCCAACCTCTGACAAGAGATCCAGGGGTGGTTCTGGATAGAAAACTGTCACCTGAGAACCATATAAAAAACACTGTGCAAGGAGCCTATGCTATTCTTTTTCAACTTAACAGCTGCTTTTAAATACATGCAGGTGAAATATTAAATAAATTATTCACAACCTTAGTGAGACCAAAATTGGAATACTGTATGCGACAGTTGTATAGTGCCCACATCTCAAGCAGCACATCAACAAACTGGAAAAGATGCAAAGACATGCAACAAACTGGCTTCCAGGACTGAAAGACTAGAGCTAAGAGGAGAGACTAGAGGTGTTAAATATGCCAAAGCTAGAAGATAGAAAAAAAAGTGAAACGATCAATATGAACAAAATAGTACTGGTAATCGATAAAATTGATCAAGAAGAATTCTTGAAACCTGGAACTCCAAGAACAAGTTTAATCCAAGTTAACAAAGCTCATGGAAAAACTATTAGAAAGTTTACTTTTGCAAATAGAGTAGAAGATGGTTGGAGCAAGTTAAGAAAGAAGGTGCCAAAACTGTCAGTAGTTTCACAAGTCATTTAACAGCATTGGGAAGATGGGACACAATGAGCATAGCTCTCACACTGTAACTACACTTTTATGAAATTACTGCCTCCTTCATAACACACTATACCCCCTCCTCCTTGACACCACTGCATCCCCCCTCCCCCTCGACACCACTGCACTGCATCCTCCTCGACACCACAACACTGCCTCCTCGACACCACCTAAAGCACTGCTTCATAATGCACATAGCTTGTGCCACCAAGTAAACCTAGTGAAGTTTCTCAATCTATATAAATAAAAATATATATACAGCAAAATGGAAGAGTTACCCTTAATAAATAGGATATACAGTACTCAAGTTGTACTTGTGAAGGATGAGTTTACATATACAATATTGTTTTATATTTGTACAGGTAATAATCATCTCATTTATCACTTTGGCCCTGAAATGATTGCATATGACTGCTCTATTGTAGGCTATGATAGAGAGAAAGCAAAGATTAAGGTAGTGATTAAAAACTAATTAAAAATTTGATATACAGTATATACAATTGCTCAGTCTCTGAAAGAACTATCATGAATTAATTTGGACAAAAGTAGTTACTTTGTACATGTTATTAACCTCAGAGTACTGTACCTGTATGTGCATTTTTATGGTGTTTGTCGGGCTGTTTGGGCCATTTGTGAACTTGGGATCAAAACTGAGCTCGTGGTTTCCAGCAATAACTACTTTATGCTTGTGAGGCAAAGAACCTGAAACATAATTATTTTTAGTCACTAGAATCACCAGAGATGATCATGATGACAATGATGGAAATTCTACATTCTCCTTTCAGTAATGACTATGCGTTCCATTTATTATATTATCATTTACCTCAATTGGGCCTTACAAGGTATCCAAGATGAAGATTACAGAATAGATAAAGGACAATTGTGGATACACACATTGTTGGGCTTTGTTTTCATAGTTTGTACTTTCCCCCCAAACTCTGGGGTTTGGGGTGTCTTATGGCCTCCTTTCATTGTTTTATGTCAATTTTTCTCTGAATAAGTTGCTCTCTGATCCACATGTTCTCCCAGCATCACAGAGAGGGTAAGGAAATAACAAAGGCACTTATCCCCCAGAAGGCAATGAGGGTCTAACGGATGCCTGGTGCTGTCTAGTTGAACAAGTAAGTCGGAGCCTGTGCTATGAAAGCTACCGACATAGTAGTCCGGAAAATAACTTGAAGGACACAGGGATAGGGGGGAAGGGTGAAGGAATATGAAATAAATATGAGGGAACAATATACAGTATGTATAAAGAAAACAGTACAGTACACTAGAACATCAGAAAAACAAGAGAAAATCAAATTGAAGATATGGGAATAAACTCCTGGAAGCTGCGGTCGGTCGGGTCGGGTCGGTCCAACTTGACAATTTCAATGTTGTATTTCAACGCTCGTTTATTAACTAGTACTGTACATTTATACCACAAGATCTTTGTTAATTGTAATTGTTACTAAATTGTGGTTTATTCAACACGGTCTGAAATTTACAAGGTAGGTGCATAAACCACTTAAAATAACTCACCTATCCAACTATTGAATTCTTCAATCTCAGCTGCACTGCCACACCGTGTGAAATCTCCAGCATGAACAAAAACATCACCTTCGGGGATCTCAAACTGGAGGTGCGATGTAAGGCAGTGGGTGTCACTCATGCACACAAACCTTAACTAAAGGGAATATGTTAGAAAGCAGTAAGATATACAGACCACTTCTTAATTACTATTGTACACATTATGGTTTAATGTGGTTCAAATCTTTCAACCCATGTAATTCATGACAATACTAATAATAAAAAAGTACATACAAGCTTATTCAAATTAAATGCACTACATAAAATGGTTGAGTATTAGGTAATTGCAACTTTGAAGTAGTTAAATACTAAAAATCAATATCAAGTAGGCAGCAGCATGACAAGACAAGTAGACTAAACTACACAAGTAGATGAGGAGATGACGACGTTTCGATTCATCCTGGACCATGACCACAACTCATAGCATGTGCAAAAAATCTAGATGAACCTAAGGAAATCTTTGGGAATAAGGTGCCACATCACAATAACATTTCCATACATTCTAAAGAAACTTAGCCTATAATTTTACACAATATTTTACTCCAAATCTTACCATATTATCATTTTGNAACTTGCCATCATTTTTATTACTGATGTTAATGTTGTCTATCTGTAGCTGAATTGCATTCGATGATTTGCTTCCAAATAAGATGTAGTAAGTCTTTTCTATGTTTAGTGTTAGTTTGTTAGTTAACATCCATAAGTGGACTTTTTTAATTCATTTTTCGCAACATTATTTAGTGTATGTGGGTTGGGGTCTGAATAGATGAGGGTAGTATCATCAGCAAACAATATAGGTTTAAGAATATTAAAGATAGGATCGGACATAGTCCAGGGCAAGGCCTCGGATTCCATAATGCTGGAGTTTAAGTAAGAGGTAGTTGTGATTAACAGTACAAAGGCTTTTCTTAGGTCAATGAAGAGTCCAATTGGAAACTTATTTTTGTCAAGGGCTGAGTAGTTACGTCAAGGAAACTAATGAATGCATCATTGGTGCTCTTTTGGGACCGGAAGCCAAACTGGCAGGGACTGAGTATGTCGAATTTTACGAGGTAGGAATGGAGCTGTTTGTAGATAATTTTTTCAAAAATTTTTGATAGAATGGGTAGATTTGATATTGGTCTATAATTGTTTATGTCCGCCGGATTGCCTCCTTTATGGACTGGCGTTACTCTTGTTTTTTAAGGATATCAGGGAAGGTGTGACACTTTATAGATTTGTTGAACAGTAGAGCTATGGGTGGGGCAAGGGCATGGGAGGCGCTCTTGTATACAATGGACGGAATTTCACTCGTGTTCCCTGCCTTGGTTTTTAGAGAGTGTATGATGGACACAACATCTGCCGGGCTGATTGGTGAAAGGAGAAGAGAGTTTGGATAGCTGCCTGAGAGATATGTGTTAATATGTGTCTGAGTCTGTGAGATTTTTCTGGCAAGATTAGCACCAACCGATGAAAAGAAGCTATTAAATTCATTTGCCATTTCTAAATCAGTTGACGGTGTATACCCATCCTTATAGAGTTTTATTCTGTTATGTGAGTGTTGTTTAGTTCCTAGGATACTAGAGATGGTTTTCCATGTGCTTTTCATGTTGCCTTTTGCTTCATTGAATCTATTCACATAATATGAGAGTTTTGCCTTTCTTATGATACTGGTAAGCACTGATGAGTACCTTTTAACTACTTCCTTTGAAACTAGGCCAATCCTAAGTTTCTTTTCATATTCATGTTTCTTGTTGATTGAGTTGAGAATGCCACATGTGAACCACGGATTTTATAATCTTTTGTCAGTTACTTGCTTGGTAAGAAGGGGACAATGAAGGTTGTAGAGGCTTAGAGTTTTGGAGAGGAAGAGGTTAGCTAATGAATTTATATCCTGAGTATTATTGAATTCAGAATCCTAGTTAATATTGAGAAGTGCATTTGTAAGATTGCCTAAAGCTGCTTCACTGTGTAACCTGAATGTAAGTTTCTTGCTTTTTGGTGGTGTTATGTCCATGTTCGCTATAAGAAAGGTAGGATAGTGGTCAGTTGTTCTGTCGTAGATTATACCGGATATAAGGGGAGCTGTTATGTTAGTCCATATGTGGTCCAAGGTAGTGGCTGATGTTTGAGTGACTCGGGTGGGCCTGGTGATTGTGGGGATTAGCATACAGGAGTTCATGCTGTTAAGGAAATAGTCAACTTGAGGGCAATTTTGTTGACCCAGGTCAATATTAAAGTCTCCTCCTAGAATGATGTGGTTTTTGTTGAGATTGTTGTTAATAATAAGATTCCTTAGGTTATCTGAGAAAGAAACTATGTTAGTACTGGGAAATCTATAGATGGCTCCAATAGTCAAAGAGGATTTAAGGGATTTAATTGAAAACTGAGCAAAAGTATATTCACAGTAGTCATCTCTGTCACTAATAACACTGTTGCAGATAAATGTATCTCGGTAATATATAGCTGTGCCACCACTTTTTTTATTATGCCTACAGTTGTGAATGGCTCTATAACCAGCTAAGTTGTAGAGTTGGGTATAGTCTTTATTTAGCCAAGTTTCTGTTAAAATAATGAACGATAAGTTAGTACCTAGTGCTGTGAGTAATGCATTTAAATCGTCAAAATGTTTACCAAGTGATCTAACATTTTGGTTGTAAACTGATAAGCAGGTGCTATTTAGGAGTTTGTTTCTTGCCTGGTGTGCTGTGTAATACTGTAAAGGTAGACCTAAGATGACCTGGACACACTTATCACATTTGCTAAGGTGAAGCTGCCAGGGAAAGGTGCGCCACTACCGCCCACAGGCTGTGTATGGGGTCCACTACCACCCACAGGTGGTGTATGGGGGTCCACTACCACCCACAGGTGGTGTATGGGGTTCACTACCACCCACAGGTGGTGTATGGGGTCCACTACCACCCACAGGTGGTGTATGGGGTCCACTACCACCCACAGGTGGTGTATGGGGTCCACTACCGCCCACAGGTGGTGTATGGGGTCCACTACCACCCACAGGTGGTGTATGGGGTCCACTACCGCCCACAGGTGGTGTATGGGGTCCACTACCACCCACAGGTGGTGTATGGGGTCCACTACCGCCCACAGGTGGTGTATGGGGTCCACTACCGCCCACAGGTGGTGTATGGGGTCCACTACCACCCACAGGCTGTGTATGGGGTCCACTACCACCCACAGGTGGTGTATGGGGTCCACTACCACCCACAGACTGTGTATGGGGTCCACTACCGCCCACAGGTGGTGTATGGGGTCCACTACCGCCCACAGGTGGTGTATGGGGTCCACTACCACCCACAGACTGTGTATGGGGTCCACTACCACCCACAAGATGTGTATGGGGTCCACTACCGCCCACAGGTGGTGTATGGGGTCCACTACCACCCACAGGTGGTGTATGGGGTCCACTACCACCCACAGACTGTGTATGGGGTCCACTACCACCCACAAGATGTGTATGGGGTCCACTACCGCCCACAGGTGGTGTATGGGGTCCACTACCACCCACAGGTGGTGTATGGGGTCCACTACCACCCACAGACTGTGTATGGGGTCCACTACCACCCACAAGATGTGTATGGGGTCCACTACCGCCCACAGGTGGTGTATGGGGTCCACTACCACCCACAGGTGGTGTATGGGGTCCACTACCACCCACAAGATGTGTATGGGGTCCACTACCGCCCACAAGATGTGTATGGGGTCCACTACCGCCCACAGGTGGTGTATGGGGTCCACTACCGTCCACAGGATTAGTAATATATGAACTAAGCTAAAACAGCTTGACGCACACAGAAATTATTTGTAATGTCTCTGCTGCTCACGTGGATACTTTGTTACTGTGTGTCCTTGCTCGAGTACGACCCCTGGTAGTCGTGTGTGTGTGTGTGTGTGTGTGTGTGTGTGTGTGTCGTGTGTCGTGTGTATTCACCTATTTGTACTCACCTATTTGTGCTTGCGGGGGTTGAGCTTTGGCTCTTTGGTCCCGCCTCTCAACCGTCAATCAACTGGTGTACAGATTCCTGAGCCTATTGGGCTCTATCATATTTACATTTGAAACTGTGTATGGAGTCAGCCTCCACCACATCACTGTCTAAAGCATTCCATCTGTTAACTACTCTGACACTGAAAAAGTTCCTTGTAACGTCTCTGTGGCTCATGTGGGTACCCAGTTTCCACCTGTGTCCCCTTGTGTGTGTGTGTGTGTGTGTGTGTGTGTGTGTGTGTGTGTGTGTGTGTGTGTGTGGTGTGTGTGTGTGTGTATTCACGTAGTTGTGCTTGCGGGGGTTGAGCTCTGCTCTGTCGGCCCTCCTCTCTACTGTCAATCGATCAACTGTTACTCACTACTAACTAATTGTATTTGTTTTTTTTTCCACACACTCACATCCCCAGGAAGCAGCTCGTAACAGCTAACTCCCAAGTACCTATCTACTGCTAGGTAACAGGAGCATCAGGGTGAAAGAACCTCTGCCTATTGTTTCTGCCGGCGTCGTGAATAGAACCCGAGCCACAGATTACGAGCCCCGTGCGCTGTCCACTCAGCTACCAGACCCTGGTGTGTGTGGGGAGGGGGGGGGGAGCTAGGGAGTGCGCGCGCGGAGGGCGTGTGTGTAGTTACCAATTGTGCCAGCAGGATCGAGCTACTAGCTCTTGGACCCCGCCTTTTTTAACCTTCGGCTGTGTAATGTACTGACTCTGGACCAATTGTCCTCCAAGATATCTACTACATATAACTGATGCCACTGTTCACCTGGCAGTTAATAGGTACCCGAGAGGTAGTCAGCTTGTTGTGGGGTTGGGTCCTGGGGAGGGTCAGGGGACCTTGGTATAAGCCTAACGTTTATATAAGCACAGGCTACCTGTCCCAGACACAATGGACTATTTCTCTCTCTCTCTCTCTCTCTCTCTCACACACACACACACACACACCACACACACACACACCACACACACACACACACACACACACACAGTACAAGTACAGGAGCGTGGAGAAACTATAGAAATAATAGGACACAAGTGAGCAGAGAACGATACCAAAGCGCCAGGAATGAATACGTCAGAGTAAGGAGAGAGGCAGAAAGACAATATAAAAATGACGTAGCAAGCAAGGCAAAGACTCAGCCTAAATTGCTGCACAGCCACATCAGGAGAAAAACAACAGTGAAGGAACAGGTAATGAAATTAAGGATGGGGGCAGACAGATTCATTACAAACGACAAGGTGGTGTGCAAGGAACTCAATAAGAAATGTCTTCACAGGAGGGCTTCACAGTAGAGCAACGATAAGTCCCAGAGATAGCAGATGAAATATCTAACCAAACACCACTAGATGAGTTTGTGATTACCAGTGGAAGAGGTGAGAAAGCATCTGCTACAGTGTAAGTGACAAAGGCTACAGGCCCGGGTGAAATCTCACCTTGGATACTGAAGGAAGGAGCAGAAGCACTGTGCCTGCCACTCTCCATGGTGTATAGCAAATCACTAGTAACAGGTCAACTGCCAAAAATTTAGAAGATGGCTAATGTAGTCCTGATATTCAAGAAGGGTGATAGACAGGAGGCACTGAACTACAGGCCAGTGTCACTAACTTGCATACCATGCAAGCTGATGGAGAAGATTGTGCAAAAAAAAGGCTAGTGGAACATCTGGAGCGGAAGAACTTTGTAACACAACATCAGCATGGGTTTAGGGATGGCAGATCCTGCCTCACAGGATTGATTAAATTCTATGACCAGGCAACAAAAATCAGGCAAGAAAGAGAGGGCTGGGCAGACTGCATATTTTTGGATTGCCAGAAAGCCTTTGACAAGTACCACATAAGAGACTAGTGCACAAAATGGAGATGTAGGCGGGAGTGAAAGGGAAGGTGCTCCACTGGATAAGGGAGTACCTAAGCAACAGAAGACAGAGTCACTGTGAGGAGTGAGCTGGTCTCGGAGTGGCGAGGCGTCACCAGTGGAGTCCCTCAGGGATCAGTTCTTAGACCTATATTGTTCCTGATATATGTATATGATCTCCCAGAGATAATAGACTCGTTCCTCTCAATATTTGCTGATGATGTAAAAATTATGAGGAGGATTAAGTCAGAGGAAGATAGTATGAGGGTACAAGATGACCTAAACAAACTGAAGAAATTGTCAAACAAATGGCTACTAAAGTCCAACCCAAGTAAATGTAAGGTAATGAAACTGGAGGAATGAAATAGGCCTGACACTGAATACCGAATGGGAGATGAAGTCCTTCACGAAACGGACAAAGAGAAAGATCTAGTAGTTGATATCAGGCCAAATCTGTCTCTTGAAGTCCACATCAAAATAATAACATCAGCGGCGTATGCGAGGCCGGCTAACATCAGAACTGCCTTCAGAAATCTGTGTAAGGAATCATTCACAACGTTGTACACCACGTATGTAAGGCCAATCCTGGAATATGCGGCCACATGCATGGAGCCCGTACCTTGTCAAGCACAAGACGAAGCTGGAAAACGTTCAAAGGTATGCCACTAGGCTAGTCCCAGAACTAAGAGGCATGAGTTACGAGGAAAGGCTGAAGGAACTGCAGCTCACGTCACTGGGGAATTCTCAGGGAATTGACAGGGTAGACAAGGATGAATTATTTAACACGGGTGGTACACGCACAAGGGGACACAGGTAGAACCTGAGTACCCAAATGAGCCACAGAGACATTAGAACGAACTTTTTTCAATGTCAGAGTAGTTAGTAAATGGAATTCACTAGGCAGTGATGTGGTGGAGGCTGACTCCATACACAGTTTCAAATGTAGATATGATAGAGCCCAGTAGGCTCAGGGATCTATCTGTACGCCGGTTGATTGACTATTTTTTTTTATTATTATTTGGTGGGACCAAAGAGCCGAAGCTCAACCCCCGCAAGCACAATTAGGTGAATACAATTAGGTGAGATTACCTACGATACAGTCCGTAACATATGTCAAACTCTCAGGTACCTATTTACTGCCAGGTGAAAGAAACTACTCATTTTTTCTGCCTAGGCCTGGAATCGAACCCGGGTCCTAAGAACTACGACCTCCGAGTGCTGTCCGGTGTGTGTGTGTGTGTGGTGTGTGTGTACTCACCTAATTGTGCTTGCGGGGGTTGAGCTCTGGCTCTTTGGTCCCGCCTCTCAACCGTCAATCAACTGGTGTACAGATTCCTGAGTGTGTGTGTGTGTGTGTGTGTGGTGTGTGTGTGTGTGTGTGTGTGTGTGTGTGTGTGTGTGTGTGTGTGTGTGTGGGTGTGTGTGTGGTGGGCGTGTGTGTGTGTGAAAACAAACACAGGTCGCTGTGGTGGTCCCTCGCGGCACCCTTCAATGGAGCAAATGTTTGGCCTCCCACTGTAAACAATAACACAAGAGTAAACTCAAACAAACTAACTGGGCCTTTAAATAAGATGTCTCTCTCGCAGACACGTTTAGTTACCGTTGGTTCGCCGCACGAGAAGCTGTCACCTCTTGTGCCCTTATACTGCCAGAGGCGCAGAAGGCGCCTATACATTCATCAACCGCCTTTCGGGTGCTCGATAACCAACTCTAAGTAATGAATAATTCCCTAGCCTCCACCACCGCCTATCCCAATCTCACTCTATCTCCCTTTTATTCCTCTCCATTCTATTTCTCCATCTCATTTCTTCCACATTCCCGCCCTCGTACCCGGCGTCACTGCAAGCGTCCCTGTGTTCCCGCCATGTCATCTGGGAGTCCCGCCGGCACCGGACTGTGAAGGTAGGCCGTCGCCACCAGGGACACCAACCTTCCCTAACACATCACTCTCTCCTTCACTTTGGAATTGTTACAAATGTGTTTACCACTGATGTACTCTCGCGAATTTATAACTAAATTTGTAGGGATATATATATATATATATATATATATATATATATATATATATATATATATATATATATAATATATATATATATATATATATATAATATATATATATATATATATATATATATATATATATATATATATACACACACAATATATATGTGTGTGTGTGTGTGTGTGTGTGTGTGTGTGTGTGTGTGTGTGTGTGTGTGTGTGTGTGTGTGTGTGTGTGTGTGTGTGTGTGTGAATTTAAAGTTGAATGAGTTCGATATTTAACTTGAGTTGCACATATTCTTGCATTTTAATGTTTCTTTTAATAACTGCACTTTTGTATGTATGTGCTCACCTAGTTGAGCTTGCGAGGGTTGAGCTTTGGCTTTGGTCCCGCCTCTCAACTGTCAATCAACTGGTGTACAGATATGTATGTATGTATGTATGCATGTGTGTACATATGTATGTATTCACCTAGTTATGCTTGCAGGGGTTGAGCTCTGTTCTTTCGGCCCGCTTCTCAACTGTCAATCAATCAACTGTTACTATTTTTTCCACACGCAAACACACAGGAAGCAGCCCGTAACAGCTATCTAACTCCCAGGTACCTATTTACTGCTAGGCAACAGGGGCATCAGGGTGAAAGACACTCCCCATTTGCCTCTGCCTGGTCCGGGAATCGAGCCCTGGCCACAGGATTACGAGTCCCGCGCGCTGTCCACTCAGCTACCAGACCCCCCCATGCTCGCATGTATGTATGTATGTATGTATGTATGTATGTATGTATGTATGTATGTATGTATGTATGTAGTGTGTGTGCAGGCAAGTTTATGTCTGCATGTACCCAGCGGGAACAGTAGCTAGCAGTGACAGCCTAAACATATACCTTTTGCTGATATATATATATATATATATATATATATATATATATATTATATATATATATATATATATATATATATATATATATATAAGTATTTAACACTGAAAATATTTGAATATATTGAAATTTGATAATGAATTCCAATATTGGAATCGCCTATATGGGTCGTCGCTGTGTGGTCACAACCGAAAAGTCGTGGGTTCGACTCCCGCGATAGAACAGAAGGGTTTGGGTAACGTTGCCTGTGTTCAGGTTCAGGATAAATAGGTGTCTGGGAGTTAGACAACTTGTTTCGGATTGTTTCCTGGGAAGGTCAGAATAGTTAGCCGCAAGGTGACCTCGTTAAGCCAAACTGGCTATTGCTTCAACCCGTCCTCGCAAATTCGTATAGTCAATATTGACTTATTAGTTACGTGCATAGGTGACATACCAAACATAATAGCTTCCCTTGAAAAGCTTCATAGAAAACACCGACCTTACCTAACCTACTTAGTATGTTAAAATAAGCATCTTATAGCTTTGTAATTACAATTGTTACTTAACCTATTATAGGTATAGGTTAGGTAATAATTGTAATTCCGAAGCATAAGATGCTTATCTTAACATACTAAGTAGGTTAGGTAAGGTCGGTGTTTTCTATGAAGCTTTTCAAGGGAAACTATTATGTTAAGTATGTCACCTATGCACTTATTTAATAAGTTAATATTGACTATATGAATTTGCGAGGACGGGTTGATTGCTTGTGCAGGTGATGAGTCACAATAACGTGGCTGAAGTATGTTGACCAGACCACACACTATATATACACACACTAGAAAGTGAATTGACGACGACGTTTCGCTCCGTCCTCGACCATTCTAGTGTGTGGTCTGGCAATTGCTTCCTGTCCCCGACTCTTGGAAACCATAAAATGAACTATATTATATATATTACATATATATATATATATATATATATATATATATATATATATATATATATATATATATATATTATATATATATATATATACATATATATATATATTATATATATATACATATATATATATATATATATATATATATATTTATATATATATATATATATATATATATATATATATATATATATATATATATATATATATATATATTAATTTTCTTTCCTATACGTCCCTGTAGACACGACCACCAACTTAATGTTAAACATAATCTAGCGTGACAATACTGCTCTAAAGCTAGGCATTCCAGAGTCTGCCCTCCTCAATCCTCTGGAAATTTGCGCCAAAATGGCCCCATTCACAACCCCTTGGGGAGACGTGTACGCATATACACGGAGCAGCCATGGGGTCCCCACTAGGAGTCCTCTTTGCTAACTTCTATATGGGAACACTACAAGACACCACCTTCAAAACCACGGGGAAACCTCGCACTTATTACAGAAACATCGATGATGTATTCGTATGTGTGAAAGACTTCCAGGAATTGTCGCGATTAAAGGATAAACTAGCAGCCTCCGGTGGTAACAATCAATCATAAAAGATCTACTTACCCAAACCTCAGTGTTTAACTTTACCGGATGAACTAGCCATCGATGGTGCACTCCCTTTCCTCGATGTCTACGTGAGAACTAAAGACAACACTTTCGACACACAAGTTTACACTAAACTCATTAACATTGTTATGTGTATGAATGGTCACTCCAAATGCCTTGACAGATATAAGACTAGTGTCATAAACGAATTTATACGCAGAGCCCAGACTCATTGTTCTGACTAGCATGACATCCACAAGGAACTGGACAGAAGCCATCAAGTAATAAACAACGGATACATGAACAGAGGTCAACACCCATATCAAAAGACATTTAGAGAAAGGGTACACCAGAGAACAACCGCAACAGCAAACAACCGCTCCCATAAAACTCTATTATAAATCTCCCATGAGCTCACAGTATAAAACATATGAAATAATAATTAAAAATATAATTTCAAATGGAGTGAAACCGACAGCCCCAGACCAAAGATTGGAATTCATTATTTACTACAAAAAAAAAAGTGACTGCTGATTTAATACTTAAGAAGAGTAATAAACCTTATAATAACAAATCTGAAATAAGTATATATATCTCACCATATAATAATAATGTGTAATGCTAACTTGACAATGCTAAGTGAGAGAGAGTAATAATGTTGTGGTCCCACAGCACACCAGAAGCCGCCCTTCTCCTACATTGCCCTCATCGCCATGGCCATCAGGAGCGCCCCGGACCACAAGGTCACACTCGCTGGCATTTACAGATTCATTATGGATCGTTTCCCTTATTACAGGTGAGTGGTGTGTGTAAATCACCTAGCTGTATACACCTATAGTTATATGTAGGTAACCTGCCTGGGGTATTCTTCTGGCTATCCTAGGTAGGTTACCTAGTGAATCTATTCCTCCTCGTATTCTTATGTTCTACCATATCTGCTCTAAAAGCTATCTGTGGAGGTTTCTTCCAATTCCAGCACATCCAGGTCATTCCACATGTTTACCACCTTCATGTATAAACGAATACATATTTTTATTGTTTTTTATTTATATATACAAAAGTTCTTACATTCTTGT
Organism: Procambarus virginalis; assembly: GCA_020271785.1. Classification (NCBI taxonomy): domain Eukaryota; kingdom Metazoa; phylum Arthropoda; class Malacostraca; order Decapoda; family Cambaridae; genus Procambarus; species Procambarus virginalis. Next base: position 13,445,941 of record WNGS01003388.1, on the reverse strand, counting down.
ACTGTGACTATTGTTTGCTTCTATTATCTACTTGTGCTCTTGAATTCTATTTCATCTCGTGCAAAAAAAAAAAGTCCCGGTCCACCTATACTCTGGTGTAGTCTGCGGTTATGTAGATGTAATGTGTGTATTGTAGGTGTAGTAATTACTTTAGTGTAGTCCCAGGATGAGAGCTACGCTCCTGGTGTCCCGTCTTCCCAGTACTCTTCGTCATACGATGCTTTGAAATTACTGACAGTTTTGGCCTCCACCGTCTCGCTTAACTTGTTCCAATCGTCTACCAATGTTTGCAAAAAGGGAACTTCTCGTTTTTGGGGAGCAGCTTTGTTTCCTTAGATTGAGTCTGTAACCTCTTGTTCTTGAAGTTACAGGTTTCAAGAATTCCTCTACCAATTTTGTAGATTCCTGTTACTATTTTGTATGTTGTAATCATAAAACCTCTTTCTGCCATCTTCTAGCTTTGGAATATTTAACATCTTTAGCCTCTTCTTATAGCTCTTCTTTTTTCAGTTTCGGTAGCTATTTAGTTGCATGCATTTGCATCGTCTCCAATTTATTGATATGGCACCATACAGCCGCTTCATATTTCAATTTTGGTCTTGCTAAATTTGAAGAGTCACTAAATCTGGAGGTTGTTAAATGTTGGAAATATTGCAAGTTATTTTCAGACCCCCGAAATACGTTTTATGTTATAAAACTTATGTAACTCCCACCAACACACACACACACACACCCAACATCCCTTCCCCCTCACTCATCCCTCTCCACCTCCCCCACTCCTCTCTACCCTTCACTCCTCCTCCTTTCTCCCTCCACCCCTCCCTTCCAACATCATTTTAAAAAAATAACTGCACACACACAGGCTCTCTACTTCAGTTTTGTTCCCATATTCAGAAACAATTCTCAATAATCTTAACCTAACGTAAGCAAAAATATAATAATTGTATAGGTGCATCTACATTTTTGGAATGAAGGATGTAAGTGACCAGCAGGGCCAAGATTCATTAGGCAGTTATGTAACCACTCATGAAACCTGTGCACCTTTCCTCAATCATGGCGGCCTTGTTTTCATTTATTAAACAGTTTATGAGTTGTGAACCACTACATTTTTTTTGTAATAATAATAACCTTGTGCTGTTTAGTTTCCAAGTTCATAAATTATTGAATATATGTAAACAAAGCTTCCATGATTGTTGATTCCATGATTCCATGGCCCAGTACTAAGTGTCAAAACTCTATGGAAATCTCATGCCTGATTTTATTTCAATCATGAAATTCGCATGGTCACTATAGATACCAATATTTCTTAAGAGCATGGCACTCTGGTTGACATTGGCTGGCCTGACACTCACATACTCCTTATGTTTCATGTGTGAAAGTTGAGTGAGGCTAGCCTCCTACTTTGAACAAAGAAGGAATGAATGAATTATCAGGAGAAAGCAGTAAGCTATTATGACTACAGTATATAGCACTTGGAAGGGGTTAGGATAAGGATTTGGGATGGGACGAGGGTAAGAAATGGTGCCCAACCCCTTCGATGGTCGGGGATTGAACGCAGACCTGCATGATGTGAGACCGTTGCTCTACCATCCAGACCATGTGGTTGGGCACCATTTCATTCAAAATATTCTATTTTACATAGATAATTAACATACATTATCTATAGCAAGTGAGAAGCAACAATGTAGAGATAAATAGTAAGTAATAAAGAATGTTATGTTCCAGGCATAACAGACAGGGCTGGCAGAACAGCATCCGCCACAACCTCAGCCTCAATGACTGCTTTATCAAGGTCAGTACAACCTCGGAATTCTCCTATGTGTTTGTGCATGTATCACATAGTATGTGCTTATGAGATGATCAAGTCCATAACCCAACTTTTGACTTCACGAATTCATAAAAAAACAGTGCTGAATGTAATGAAACGCCTCTTTATGGGTGGGATTCTGTGCCTTCCTATGGCTAGTGCATTTATGTGACTCACGTGTGTAGAACATCAACTCTAGGAGTCCTTAATTGCCTACTGGAGACCAGAGGCCAAAACCTGGATCCCCCCCTCAAGAGACACCAGGAGCAGGTGATCCTTACCATCACTCTAACTGAAGAAACACACAGAAAGGTAGTGAAGCAAAATGGACAAAGCAAGGTTCACAGAGAAAAAGAAAAATTAAACTGTAGACTCTCAGTAGAGGAGAAACTCAAACCAGCAAGGAATGTCACTGAACTGGTCTGCTAAAAGAGGCGGAAAAATGCTCGGGTTTAGACCTCAGACCAGAAGAGCTAGAAACCAAGGCTGAGCTGGGCACAAACGAGCCAGAAGGGTCACTCGACCTACTTAAGTTTCCAGTCGGGACAAAACCTGGAGAAACAGCTGAAATAGAGGAAAAAGGTAAATGATCCCCCACCTTGAACAGTCCAGCCAAAAGACAACCACAGTGGGAGCCTTGCAGTTAAGAAATGGAGCAATGTAGGAAGAAAGCTGTCAATTCATGACAATGAGAAAAGGTCCACCCCAGGGCAACCAAGTGCTTTGCAGTCACTGGAAGGTCACGTCACCAATGGTTCATTAGATTCGTGTAAAGGGCACAGAAACAAGAAAGGCCATCCGTGAGAACACTGGATGCACCATGTATGTGAACCGCAGAGAAAACCAAACCCCCAGAACCTAGAACTCTAGTTCCAGACAAAGCTTGCATGACTGACGTGACCTTTTAGTTTGGAGAAATCTCAGCAACATAGCTTCAGGAAGCCACTGGGGGGGGGGGTGTCCCTAGAAAACATAATAATGATTGTATTGCTATTTGCATAAAATTAAATGCTATTAACTTTTGTTACTAAGTTTATTTTGTATATAATGGCAAATTATGATGGAACACACTTTCCCATTACTGTATATTGTAATGTCACACAAGTCACTGACATCTCTCACCAGTTGACCCATGAGTCACTGACATCTCTCACCAGTTGACCCCATGAGTCACTGACATCTCTCACCAGTTGACAATCCCCAGTGTGTTGAGTTACCAACTGAGCATTAATATTTAAAGGGATATACAGTATAATCACACATAAAATCATTATTTATATAAATACAAATTGTTTTGGAGCCCATGGGTTGCCAATCCATTTGGATGGCCCAATACGGTTATAGCAAAAATGGAATAATATACCATGCATAAAGGCATATTTTTTGCACCAAAGTGTTGCTACAATTTTTAACTATTTTCAGACATATTTTACCGTGTCTTGAGTTTGTCTATATTTTTTGCCCATGTCAGTAATTTGGGCCCAGTAAATATAAAAGCACTACACACACTCATGTGTACCTGTACATCTTCAAAACTCTAATATGCAATACAAATCCTGACCTCTAATGCTTCCTAGAGATCAGAAGATATGTGTTTCATATTGTAAAGGGATACAATATGAAAAACAAATATCTATTTGATATTCTAAGATGCAGACTCTACCAAAACAGAGATGTCATGTAAAGAATGTAGCATAAATTGTGGGATGACGACCTAAATGTAATAGTGTTGCACTTGACTAAATTGCCAGATAAACAAAGAAATACCTAATTAACATCATGCAGGTGTTTTTATGTCTGCCTCACTGAATAGCATGAACCTCATATAGTTCTGCATCCTAATTAAGACAATTTACTCAATAGAGTACTCAAGAGTACTGCTGATCATGTACAAGGAGGTCCCCGAATTACAAATATTTGATGTTTTGAATGGCTTGCTAAATCTCCCTCCTCTTTTTGCATCTTTATCTGCTGTACAAACCTGCTTCATCATCTCCCACAATATGATGTGCTATATTTACTTTTGTGTTTGCATGGCCACATTGCCTCAGTCAGCAGTACAGTATTCTTTCATTCTGCGGACTATTTAATTTCTTTATCTACAAAAATAACATTAACAATGGCTGATAAGAAAAGGAAATGTTGGTGATGTTCAAGTGCCAAGGAAGATGTTGGAAAACTAACACCATTACTAACATTTAATACAATATGGAGTTAATATTACTACAGTTTGTGTACCAAGCTATTCATCCAAAGAAAACGAGGGTTCAGTGGAATTTTCCCCGGAAGAAAATGGGGATATCATTGCCACGTTGCTATTAAATTCACCTGCTAATAATATTGAGAATTCTTCTTAAAACATCAGTCTCTGGACTGTAAACATCATGAAAACATTTCCTTTGAACCAACTTGATTATCAGTACTAAAATTGATTAAATATAAACCCTCTTTCAACTTTTTGATAAAATGCATCTGGAGAACAGTTGATGCAGGAGGGAGAGGACAGTAGCTATTTTTAACCCTGGACAGTTCAGACATGTCGTGTTGCCATCGCGATTATCAACCATACAGATGAGGCTTCCCCATTTTATTTACTAATCTATGTGGTCTTAATATTGTAGTGAAAGTCAACCAATCGAGAATTTTGATTGATAGATTACATATATAAATAATAGATCTCCCCAGCTTGTGAAGGGAAAGATTTGTGGGAATTTAAACTCATACAGTCCACTTTAACATCACAGTCTGCTATCGAAATAAACATAATAAATAAATTACTATATAAATTATAAATCGATATATAAATCCATGAGTCAGTTTTCCCCACAGAAGAGGTAATTCATCAGTCTAATCAAGTGCTCATAGATTAGAGAAGTTCTTGAGCTGGAACAATGCAACTGCCATGTTTTACTTACAGTACCTATCTGCATTTCTTCTGACTCATTATGATTGAATTTAAGTTTATTTTTAAATCATTATGCACTTTTGGTCCAGATGAACAGTTGAATATGTTTACTTTGATTTGTTATAGAAATATGTGAGATCTTAAATGTGATCAGTCCTCAAATTTGCTTTTAAAATATGTTCTGTTCATGAAAATTAAGAGTAGCAATCTTACTCAACATATTAGACTATCTAAAGCTCATATTTATCAACAGGTTCCACGAGAAAAGGGAAGGCCAGGCAAAGGCAGTTACTGGGCCCTTGACCCTGGATGTTCCGATATGTTGAAAATGGGAATTATCGACGAAGAAAGAGACGCCCAAGGCAGACCCCAAATACAACAGGATTGTCTAAGGATGACCAAGATCATATAATGAAGACAGGAAATAAGACACTGCAAAGAGATGAACTAATTAACTATAGAATCAATGCTACCGACACTCATTCAAGCTTAGAAAGCAGCTTACATTCAAATAACCTCCATGTACCAACCCCAGAGTTAGCTTGCACTGACGAGACTTCTCTGGAAAATAGCTATTTGAATAGTCTTAAGGGCATCACAAAGATACCAAATAATTTAACTATTCCAATAAAGACTGATTTCCTGAAAAATGCACACCAATTTGCAAAGGAAATTCTAGGAAGCACCAGCATGCAATCAAAGTCACCAGAATTCTCAGCACATGTGGCTATGGCATCACACAGTCTTAAAGAATATGAAAAATATGATATCTCTGAGAATGCTAGAAGAAATTATAAATACAAAGATGAGCTATCAAGTCCTTGGTCAATCCTGCAGTGCCTACCACAGCTCTTGCCATCCCAACAACCTCAACAACTAGGTACTGAGATCATAAAGCCCAATATGATTGATTCTAAACAAGAAAATACTAACTTTAATGATCAATATATGCATCACCAGACAAAAACTTTCCCAGAATTGAGAGAGATCACTGCAGACTTGGAAGGCTCTCAGATGAGTGACAATGAAGGCATGGAAAGCAAAGGAATTAGCAAACCAGAATTTAATGAAATGAAGGGTAATTCACGAGATGTCAGTACACATGACCTTCAGTATTCGTGTTCAAGAGGTAAAAGTTTCCTTATCAAAAATCTTATAAGTTAGCTGAAGACAAAATAGTAAAATGTTATAAGTTTTTTATTATAAATTCTCATGTAGTTTGCAAATTGTATAAACAATTACTTAATGTAAATAAAAAATTCCTTATTTCTCAATCTGATATTTACTATTAGGTTGATTGCATGTTTTAAATGGTTTAATGATGTATTTAATGCATGCATTAAATTGAATGCTAGTCACCAGCGACATTCTTACTATTACTGATACCTACCCACAAATATGTCCGAAACATTTTTGGAGAAGAGCATTTGACGTAGACACAATTCTGTACAATACTTAATATTAAAGTACATAAATACTCTCTCATTAAATTTCCAAGTAATTATTAAAAAGCAAGTAATTATCAAAAGAAGGCACCAAATCGGGAAGTAATTATTAAAAAAATAAAGCTTTAATGACTCGCTTCACCTTCCTGTGCTGGCCTCATTTTACTATTGGTGGTAAAGCTGAAAGAAAGACGGTACTGCACCTTGATTTTTCCAAGGTGCATACATTAAATTTAATTTGACTTTCTCCTTGATTTTTTAATTTTGTTTATTTTGTAATCTTATTTATTAGTTTCATATTTCTTTCAATGTTTGGTGAAGCACATTCATTTAGCATGTTAACCAATTCTCTGGTTTCTTGAGAAACATGTAATTTTTCTTCGGCAGCCCACAGCCCAACCCCAGTCCTTCCGAACATACTGCTAAGCTTGGTTTGCTATCAGCAAGCTACCTCCTGCTTGAGGAAAGAAATTAGTATAAACCAGGCAAAACAGCAATGGAGGTATACTTGGAGATAAAATGCGAGTGTGGGGCATATTTATTGTAAATTATATCAATGAGGAGGGGAAAAAGATAAAAATGAAAGCAAGTTTTATAAATGGCAAGACATATGTAGTAGGTATGAGATGTTCCTGAATATTAAAACACAATGAAAGTACAGTATAAGAAGATTATGTATCTATGAGAGAATATTAAGGCTGTGTAGGATGGGCTGTAGCATTCCAAGGCACACACACAGTTAAATGAATCATGATCAGCTCAAAAGTATCTCAGCCAAAAGTTCTACCAAACTTACTTGGAGTTTAGAAGATTCTATCCAGTACCACAACTCAAATTTTATGAGATACCCACCCCACACACCTGGTGTCGGTAGGTGTACCATTCTCTCGCCCTTGTGAGTGCAGTCAGGCAGTCACCCTGTTTCCGAAAGTGGATGTCAGTAACACATGCATCCGAGAACACCATGGGCATGCATCACCTGGTTTGAGAACCCATTCTAGAACAAGCCACCAAAATAGCCCCCCCCCCCTTTACACAAGGTCACTAACATAGCCCCTTTAATAAGGCCACTAACACAGCCCATCTAAATAAGGGGCCAGATTCACGAAGCAGTTATGCAAGCACTTATGAACCTGTACATCTTTGATCAATCTTAGGCGGCTTCGTTTACAATTATTAAACAGTTAATGAGATCCGAAGCACCAGGAGGCTGTTTATAACAATAACAACTGTTGATTGGGAAGTTTTCATGCTTGTAAACTGTTTAATAAATGTAACCAAAGGCATCAAAGATTGAGGAAAGATGTACATGTTCTTAAGTACTTGTGTAACTGCTTTGTGAATCTGGCCCAAGGTCACGAATACAGCCCCTCTAGATAAGGCCAACAACACATTCCCTTCCAGATATGCTGTAATCGCTTTTCGGCAAAGAAAATATTCAAAGTTCAGCATTGGCCGTGCAGTTATAGAATTATTAAAAGAAGGCACCAAGCTGCAAAGACTATTTACTGATATTCAAAAAGTCCTAAATATCACTTGGGACCCCAATACGAGAACAAAATGACTTAAGACTAGCCAAGTCAAAGGCATCAGATTCCCCAATGATTCTATCTTCTATCAAGGGACAAGTGACTGAGGGATATTTGGAGATAAGACTCATGATTATTGTAAAAATCAGAAAATCAAGGAGTATTTCAAGGGGGTAATAAATATAATTTATTGTAATCTTTATTTATTCTAATAGTCATGCAATTTTTCTATTCTTTGGTAAATAAATTATCATAAGAGACCATAATTATCAGTATATATATAGTGATCACATGAATTTAAATTTTGTATTAAAACAATTTACATATGAAAATGATGAGCTTCTAACACACTCAACAATTCATATATAAAGTCACTACCTCAAACATCTAAAGAAAAAGTTGTGTGTTTAGCACAGGTTCTAAAACTATTACAGCACTAATAAGAGCATTGGTACAATGCATGCTATCGCTCCTCCACTTTGTCCTTTGGCCCCACTTGGTCTAGGTCAATGGATCACTATTGAGGAACAGTACAGAGGTAACACATCAAACATTGGTTGCTCAATTAGAACATTTTTGTGCAAAAAGTTTAGGTCACTGATTGCCACACACAAAATAGTTTGGGTACCTTTCTTCACTTATCCAGATAATAATCATAATCTGTCATCTCAATAAAAAGCCATAAGATATATTATGCTAAGAATAGGATAACTCCTATTCACATAATGTATTCATAGAAAAAAATAATACTTTTTTTTTAGCTGACTGGTAAAGTGTCAGAGCAGTAAGACTATCAAATAGTAGCTACACTCATGACACACATTCCCAACCACTACTTCACAGGTTCTCGATGTAAACAATTTATAGCGAGGATGAAAATGTGATGCAGTACAGGTATATGTATTTGAAAGACATTCGTTACATAAAACATTTGTATAAAACAATTTATCTATTATCTGTAATTCCATTCTCATCAAATATGGAGTGGATCAAGCAAGCTAATGTAGCTTTTCAGCACATACAAACTGCTCCTTTATTTACATACATTTGGTCAAAAGTTAAAGTTTCTCAACACTACCCGAATAATTTATTATTTACTGTGCAAACTAAACTGATCAATCAGGCAAATTCTACCACTATCTTCTTGTGCATCCTCGCACAAAATGCCTCCATTACACAAGCAGCAAGTTTGCTTAAAAATGCCTGCGATGTAGCCAGTAAATCAGAAATACACCTCCTAGTAACACCTGCTTTATCTTTGTGTTGAGCAGAGACCAAAGTGTTGACAATAATGTAGAGAAGCACCAAATTAAGAGTAGACTTTATTGAAGATGATATATTCTTGTAAGGACTCGCTCAAATTTAATAAAAGCCCTAACAGGAAAAATGTGATCTAAAAAGTTTACTTACAACTTCTGTGTTTCTTAGTATTCATATTTACTTCAATCGATGCACAATACATGCCTATATTTGAGGTGGTGTATTCTTTTACCTTCCACTCACAACAACACAATTATATACAGATAAGTAACTTGGCCTTACCATTCCAAGACTCACTTACCATCCTCCAAGTATTACATTTTTTCCAATATTATCTAGATTCCAGTGTTATTAAATTAATTACATACCTGTATTCAAATTCATGACAAACATTACTACATGTCACTGTGTTTAATGATGTTTGACATTATACAGATGTAAATCAAAGCTACAGTATCCAACACTTAGCATATAATGTACACAATATGTTTTCAGTGAATTTGTATATAAATGTACATTTATACAATTAGGCCCTCAATTTGCAGATGGGGTGGATGTATACCTGGAAAACACTGCAAATGAAAAGTAAATATATTGTGTATGGGAAAAATATACTGTAGTTGCATTCCATAGACTCCCTAATCTCCAGTTACTACAATTACTCCTCACAATATCTTGTATTCATCAAACCTCACAATCCCAACCGTTTGAACAAATATTGGACCACAGCAAAAACTTGACTTTTCCCACCATTCCCTTCCAGAATCTTTCCCACCATACCCTACATGAACCTTTTCCCACCATACCCCTATATGAACCTTTTCCCACCATACCCTATATGAACCTTTCCCCCACCATACCCCTACATGAATTTTTCCCATCTTCTCTTGAGGTTATCTTGAGATGATTTCGAGGCTTTTTAGTGTCCCCGCGGCCCGGTCCTCGACCAGGCCTCCACCCCCAGGAAGCAGCCTGTGACAACTGACTAACACCCAGGTACCTATTTTACTGCTAGGTAACAGGGGCATAGGGTGAAAGAAACTCTGCCCAATGTTTCTCGCTAGTCGGCTCCCAATGGTGGGAGCCGACCGACCGGCTTCCACCATTCTCTTCCAGAATATTTCCGAACATGTAAGGGCTAATGAATCTTTCCCACCATACCCCTACCCGATTTTTTGGCAATATATACCCCTTCCAGATTCTTTCCCACCATACCACTTCCAGACAATTTCACCACCATACCCCTTCTAGAAGCTGTCCTACCATACCCAATCCAAAAGCTTTCCTGCCATAACCCTTAAAGAATTTGTCATCAAATCCTTCCAGAATCTTTCTGCCAAACTCCCTTCCAGAATCTTTCTGCTAAGCTCCTCTCATTATTTTTCCCAACACCCCAGTAATATCTTATCAGCATCCAAAATAGGACAAAAATACACACTGAACTAAAACGTACATAATGCTTAAAAATGTAAAAAATTCCTAGTCATTGAACACACAAACATAAATACATCACAACCACAAAAATCACATATTAGCATCAGCCCACACAGTAAATTATTTACTGGAAATGAGGCATTACTGTATGCCATTTGTGTTAATCTCTACTCTTTCTAGTCCTACACATTAGCCCATGCATCAATACAATACTGTAATTAGGAAATTATGTTATTTTATTATCTTATCTACAATTTCTTTGTTATTCTGTAGGTAAGAAGCAATATGACAACTTGTAGAAGCAAGCAAGCAGGCAACTATTAAAAAGTGCCAAACTCAGAAGACTATACAGCCCTGTGTCACAAATTTCAAAAGTTCCAAGTTGTCATTCAGAATACCAATACTATAGGAAAACACAAGATGGGCGATGGTAACGGAAATTGATTCACTGATAATTTTAGCAAGGTGCAAATGACAGAAAGGAACAATGGGAAAGCAAAATTTCCAATTGCCTTGAAATCAGAATTTTTACAAGGCGAGTTGGTTAAGATGAAAATTAAGTTCTGACAGGAAGGTACAGGTCTCCGATTCATCAAGTGTCCATAAGTTAATCTTGTGGCCAATACGTAATCTAGTCAAAGATGTTTCCTGCTTAGTTTCAATGGTAGTAGGAAGGCAACAAGAAAAGATCACATTTAATAGTACATACAGTAATTTGATATTCCAGTAATCCCTTGTAATTATGGCAGTGATAGATGAACTGTATTAGTGACAAGGTGCCAGATTATGACAGGGTGCTCCTTGAGAGGGCTGCATATCATTCAACTGGACTAACCCATGTCCCTCTGTCTGAATTTAGACTTTTATGACACTTCGTAAAGTAATAAAGATCCCACCAAGTACATAGCCTTATACTGATGAATGAATTAAGATATAAAAAAAAAACATGGAGAGTGATTCCTTCTCCCTCAAATCAAACTGCGGTTCCCACTGGGAACTTGAAATTATTCTAGTGACCATCTTGAGGTTATCTTGAGACGATTTCGGGGCTTTAATGTCCCGCGGCCCAGTCCTCCACCAGGCCTCCACCCCCAGGAAGCAGCCTGTGACAGCTGACTAACACCCAGGTACCTATTTTACTGCTAGATAACAAGGGCATAGGGTGAAAGAAACTCTGCCCATTGTTTCTTGCCGGCGCCCGGAATCGAACCCGGACCACAGGATCACAAGTCCAGCGTGCTGTCCGCTCGGCCGACCGGCTGCTGACCATTATGATTAAAAATTCTTCCTGAATTAAGAATTGATAGCACGACCCATATCCAGAACACTGACACAGCTGGTTTCTCAACAATGAAGACCAACACCTTGGCAAGGGTGACACTTTACCACCTCCAATAACCTCTGCAAGCTGTTTGCTATATGCTAATTGGGAAAATTGAACAAAGATAGTCAGGAAAAAGGAAGATTGGACAATAACAACATGGCTAGCTGTAAGTAGTGGATTTAATCTAACTCCTGAGAGGATCATTTTTGAGTTATTTGTTGCTTCATTTTCTCCTCTTGGTTCAACTTGTAGTTGTCTATTTTGCTTCACTTATTTTCTGGACGTTCCCTTGGAGCGAGTAATATGTAATAACAATCCCCCAATCCTTGCACCTCTGAGAGGTAGGGCCAGGTTCCAGTCTTGATCTTCAGAAGGTATTACAGACCCCAAGGGCCTGTAATACCTCCCTGAGCTAACTTCAGGGAGCCACCATTCAGCCCCCTCCAGACATATACAAATTTGCAGTTTTTTGTACCAACACAGTTATTTCTACGTTTATCCAATAACTCCTGCCACTGACTTGAAAACAGTGAACATAAATTCATTTACGTTACCTAAATTTGGATTACCAAGCTCTTACAGAATATATAATTGCAAATGACAGATTCACATCTAACCAACTTAACAGAGTTGTCACCAAGAAAAAAATCTCCACACTCAGGGTTAGAGATGTTTCTCCAATGGGTCCCACTGCACCCCAATATATGGGGTAATGTGATGGCTGATGCAGCAGTATCATGGGCTCATGCTCATTGTCCACACACAAACTATGCCTTGGAGACATTGGATGTTCATTGCAGTATTTGGTAAGGCATGTAGCACACCCTGGAAAGCAAATCCTGCAGAACTTCTCAGGGCACATCACAGGTATCGTCTGCTTGATATGGTACCAGCTATGGTACCAGGTACTGTGTATTTGCCATACATGCTTAAATGGACATTTGTTTTGGCTCCATTCTACTCTACCTTCAAGGGTTCTCCTGACACAGTTCCAGTTCTCCTTCACGAGGCAAGCTGGGAGGAGTAATATCACCATCCTCCAGCATACGGTTTCCTCCGGTTATCATTATTTACATTCTATCCAAACAGTTTCTGTGTGTGGCTCAGTATTAATTCCTTCTCTGGCACTAGATTTATCCTTTTCTTTGAGATACGAATATTACTACTCCCCCGCCTCATCTAACCCGTCTATCAGCGTAAAATAACTTTCATCCCTTTATTTAATATTCAAATAATAGTTCCCTACTTTCTACATTCAGCCATGTTTCTGTTAGTGCAATAATGTTTATTGATTATGTACAGACTAGTGCATTTAAGCCATCTATTTTGTTTTTAATACTCCTATAGTTTATGTATTAGAAACTTCATTCATTTCACAACTCTGACAGTGTCTTTTCCATTTTTTTGTGTACATTGCTCTTATTAAGAAAATTCCCAAGATAGCCCCCCACTGGAACAAGATTGTTATTGTTTTTACAACCTAGGTTATTCCCCTTCCGGAGTTATCCATCTTCTCCCTTTATTTACACTAATGACACTCTCAATTAATTGTTTACAGTCCATCAAACAATTCCCAACAAATATGCAAAAGCTGTTACCCCCCCCTCCCCAAACAGAGGAACCCATCCCTCACACACACAGTGTTTTTATCAATGTAAGAATCGCAATACCATTCATGGATAACTGAATTACTCATGAAATACTTTGAGACACTGGTTTACACCAACCACTTTCGACTTCCACTCGCTGCCTACTCAACTATGGTAGAACACACATGACTGGGAGGGACCCACTCCTCATCCATAATCATATCTTTTGCTACTTTATTTTTGTTTAAAAGCTCCTCACTTCAACTTCAGTAAATATCGTTTCCACCTACTGAGAGGCAGACAATGAGATTTTTCTCCATTGCCTGACAATAAATTGTTCATTCTATCCCGCATGTCACCCACATTTGCTCCCAGAAATCACACATTACACTGTAAATCTATTTCTAGCATTCTTGGAGAAGAAAACCCTATCTTTTAAATGACAACATACTTAGTCTACCTTTAATGTAGGGATGATTTTCTTTTGACAAATCAAGAATTAAAAATGAGTTGTAGCAACAAAGTAAATTCTGTACAGACAATGTTCTGTGAACAATACTGCAGATGAACTCACTATTCAATAGTAAATAATTCAGATACTGTACAAAGATGAATAAAACCCCAAAATCAATATGATACTATATAAATCTTTAGTGCTTATGGTATCCAACTGATCCCTGCTTTCTTAAATATATTAAATACTGTATCTATATAACATACAATATCCATATTATCCTTTGAAATAAATTCACAGAATGTTTAGTTATTTAATTTTTTATCATAAATTAATTTAAAAACTACAACTTTTGACTGTAATAGAACATGCAATAGTAAACACCATTTGTTTCAGCACCATTTGTTCTCTATCTGGATTATGTTATATATATACAGTACAAAATTTCTGTACAATATTAATAAGCTAGCATGTGGAATATTACCCATAAATAATTTGATTAATAACTGCACCATAATTCATTTCCAAGCTTGTTTCCCAACAGTACCCCAACTTAATGAACTAAAACACAGAAATTAAAATATGTACAATACACATTTAGGTAGACTGTTAAAACACATCAATAAGTAGACAACAAATATGCAGAATCAGTACCGAGATCACACCAACCTTGACTAGCTACCTTAGCCTGGTGGTCATTTTGAGAACCCTGGTGGAATGGGAATATCAAACACAATAGGTGGATTAACAGGCACATAGTTGATGTTACATGTGGAGGCATTAATGAAAATGATCTTCCCATCAGTTGTCACACCATAACCTGCAAAAGGATAAAAAAAATTTATGATGTGAAAATGCAACAAGTTGAGAATAAAACAGAGCATTTGTAAAGTTGATTTAAAAGTCAGAACATTTAGGTACAGTATCAACATATTCACTTCGTATTTAGTATGACAGCATATGTAGTTTACATATGTTTTGGCAAATATTACAGATCCATATGACTGCATGTTGCCCAATCCTGTTCCTCTGTTCTTAGCCTGCTACATTACTTCCAATGCATAAAAGTAAAAAAACAATCCGATGCATATTCTGCATAAGAACAATTGCCCTGTCTATGAACATCTAAAGGCTTTAGGCATTGTATGTACTAGCTCTATCTATAAATCGATCAACTTATGTAAAATCTCTCTATGTATGTACCTTTCCTGAATAAACATATTTATTTATTTTATTTATTTATTAAATAATTGAAATTTAATCCTAGAAAAATCCAAAATCATTTGGCACACTGAATAAACTACTGTAATGTTTTCTTCTATTTTTTAACATTTTATCTACCTCTCCTCCCTTCCCTTCAACCATCTATATATTTTACAAATTCTTAATATATTATCACTTCACTTATACCCTACTTTATTTTCAAAAAACTTTAAAATTTATGTGCAAACACAACACTTTTTTTATATTTTATTCAACAGGTAATTAACTTGTACTGTACTAGGAAGACAGAACATCTCGAGCATAGCTCTAATCCTGTAACTACTCTTATGTAATTACACACACACAGTAATATAGTTGAATAACAAGGGCAAAACTCACACAACCCTGGCATACACCTACATTTATTAGCAAACTAGATCTTCATTATACCATTAACTTTTACACATGCACGACATCCTACACGATATGAGAAGGTGGTGGAGGCCAAGACCGTCAGTAGTTTCAAAGCGTTATATGACAGAGTGCTGGGAAGACGGAACACCACGAGCGTAGCTCTCATCCTGTAACTACACTTTGGTAATTACACAAATTTTTTACTGCATTTAACATCCTTCTCCCAAATCTTTCCCAATAAACTTTTTCACACACTTTTTCCAAGTCCATAAATGCCAGTTTTCTCACATGCATTCTCTACAAACTGTTTCAATGCAACTATATGATTTACACAACCTGTTTCACTACTGAACCCATCTTGTTCATCAATAGCCATTAATCAGTAATATCTGCACTTTTCCAATCACTATCCTACCATGAACTTTGGGAGAAACATTTGACGAAGTATTTTTCTAAAAAGAGCTAATAGTAATCATTCATGCCTTATTCATTGCCCTGAATCTTCAAAGAGAATGGTTACAAATAAAGGGAGAAATAATGCACTATTTTAAAACAAACTATTATTGTACAAAAATTTAGAATAAAAGTCCCTTGCAGAGTTTAACTGTAATTGATCAACTCTTCTGGAGTAAGGTTAATACTTGAACAAAATTCATTCATGAATTAACTAACCTTCATGAATATGACCAAATACATGGTATTTNACATGTCCTTTCTCCTCTAAAGCAGTATGCACTATACCATCTTGTGTAGGGCAGTGGACCACATGCCCATCTTGTGCAGGGCAGTGGACCACACAACCATCTTGTGTAGGGCAGTGGACCACATGCCCATCTTGTGCGGGCAGTGGACCCCACACCCATATTGTGTAGGGCAGTGGACCACAAACCATCTGTGCAGGGCAGTGGACCACATGCCCATCTTGTGCAGGGCAGTGGACCACATGCCCATCTTGGCAGGGCAGTGGACCACATGCCCATCTTGTGCAGGGCAGTGGACCACATATCCATCTTGTGCAGGGCAGTGGACCACATACCCATCTTGTGCAGGGCAGTGGACCACACGCCCATCTTGTACAGGGCAGTGGACCCCATGCCCATCTTGTGCAGGGCAGTGGACCACACGCCCATCTTGTACAGGGCAGTGGACCCCATGCCCATCTTGTGCAGGGCAGTGGACCACACGCCCATCTTGTGCGGGCAGTGGACCCCATGCCCATCTTGTGCAGGGCAACGGATCACAAACCCATCTTGTGCAGGGCAGTGGACCACACGCCCAACTTGTGCAGGGCAGTGGACCACATGCCCATCTTGTGCAGGGCAGCGGACCACATACCATCTTGTGCAGGGCTGTGGACCACACACCCATCTTGTGCAGGGCAGTGGACCACACACCCATCTTGTGCAGGGCAGTGGACCACACACCATCTTGTGCAGGGCAGTGGACCCCACGCCCATCTTGTGCAGGGCAGTGAACCACATACCCATCTTGTGCAGGGCAGTGGACCACACGCCCCATCTTGTGCAGGGCAGTGGACCCCACGCCCATCTTGTGCAGGGCAGTGGACCACATACCATCTTGTGCAGGGCAGTGGACCACATACCATCTTGTGCAGGGCAGTGGACCACACGCCCATCTTGTGCAGGGCAGTGGACCACATACCATCTTGTGCAGGGCAGTGGACCACACACCCAACTTGTGCAGGGCAGTGGACCCCATGCCCATCTTGTGCAGGGCAGTGGACCACACGCCCATCTTGTGCAGGGCAGTGGACCAACACCCATCTTGTGCAGGGCAGTGGACCACACACCCATCTTGTGCAGGGCAGTGGACCACACACCCATCTTGTGCAGGGCAGTGGACCACATACCCATCTTGTGCAGGGCAGTGGACCACACACCATCTTGTGAAGGACAGTGGACCACAACCCATCTTGTGCAGGGCAGTGGACCACATACCCATCTTGTGCAGGGCAGTGGACCACACACCCATCTTGTGCAGGGCAGTGGACCACACACACCATCTTGTGCAGGGCAGTGGACCACACACCATCTTGTGCAGGGCAGTGGACCACATACCCATCTTGTGCAGGGCAGTGGACCACACGCCCATCTTGTGCAGGGCAGTGGACCACACACCCATCTTGTGCAGGGCAGTGGACCATGCCCATCTTGTACAGGGCAGTGGACCCCGCCCATCTTGTGCAGGGCAGTGGACCACACGCCCATCTTGTACAGGGCAGTGGACCCCATGCCATCTTCTGCAGGGCAGTGGACCACACGCCCATCTTGTGCAGGGCAGTGGACCCCATGCCCATCTTGTGCAGGGCAGTGGACCACACGCCCATCTTGTGCAGGGCAGTGGACCACACACCCATCTTGTGCAGGGCAGTGGACCACACACCCATCTTGTGCAGGGCAGTGGACCAACACCCATCTTGTGCAGGGCAGTGGACCACATACCCATCTTGTGCAGGGCAGTGGACCACACACCCATCTTGTGCAGGGCAGTGGACCACACACCATCTTGTGCAGGGCAGTGGACCACATACCATCTTGTGCAGGGCAGTGGACCACCACCCATCTTGTGCAGGGCAGTGGACCACACACCCATCTTGTGCAGGGCAGTGGACCACACACCATCTTGTGCAGGGCAGTGGACCACATACCCATCTTGTGCAGGGCAGTGGACCACACGCCCATCTTGTGCAGGGCAGTGGACCACACACCCATCTTGTGCAGGGCAGTGGACCCTATGCCCATCTTGTGCAGGGCAGTGGACCACATGCCCATCTTGTGCAGGGCAGTGGACCGCATGATCTTGTGCAGGGCAGTGGACCACATGCCCATCTTGTGCAGGGCAGTGGACCCCATACCCATCTTGTGCAGGGCAGTGGACCCACGCCCATCTGTGCAGGGCAGTGGACCCCATACCCATCTTGTGCAGGGCAGTGGACCCCACGCCCATCTTGTGCAGGGCAGTGGACCCCATACCCATCTTGTGCAGGGCAGTGGACCACACGCCCATCTTGTGCAGGGCAGTGGACCCCACGCCCATCTTGTGCAGGGCAGTGGACCCCATACCCATCTTGTGCAGGGCAGTGGACCCCACGCCCATCTTGTGCAGGGCAGTGGACCACATACCCATCTTGTGCAGGGCAGTGGACCACACACCCATCTTGTGCAGGGCAGTGGACCCATACCCATCTTGTGCAGGGCAGTGGACCACATACCCATCTTGTGCAGGGCAGTGGACCACATACCCATCTTGTGCAGGGCAGTGGACCACATACCCATCTTGTGCAGGGCAGTGGACTCCATACCCTTTTGTGCAGGGCAGTGGACCACATACCCATCTTGTGCAGGGCAGTGGACCACATACCCATCTTGTGCAGGGCAGTGGACCACATACCCATCTTGTGCAGGGCAGTGGACCACACACCCATCTTGTGCAGGGCAGTGGACCACACCCATCTTGTGCAGGGCAGTGGACCACATACCCATCTTGTGCAGGGCAGTGGACCACACGCCCATCTTGTGCAGGGCAGTGGACCACATACCCATCTTGTGCAGGGCAGTGGACCACATACCCATCTTGTGCAGGGCAGTGGACCACATACCCATCTTGTGCAGGGCAGTGGACCCCACAACCCATCCTGTGCAGGGCAGTGGACCACATACCCATCTGTGCAGGGCAGTGGACCACACGCCCATCTTGTGCAGGGCAGTGGACCACACGCCCATCTTGTGCAGGGCAGTGGACCCCACACCCATCTTGTGCAGGGCAGTGGACCACACGCCATCTTGTGCAGGGCAGTGGACCCACACACCCATCTTGTGCAGGCAGTGGACCACACGCCCATCTTGTGCAGGGCAGTGGACCCCACCCATCTTGTGCAGGACAGTGGACCACATGTCCATCTTGTGCAGGGCAGTGGACCACACACCATCTTGTGCAGGGCAGTGGACCACATACCCATCTTGTGCAGGGCAGTGGACCACATGCCCATCTTGTGCAGGGCAGTGGACCACACACCCATCTTGTGCAGGGTTGTGGACTCCATACCCATCTTGTGCAGGGCAGTGGACCCCATACCCATCTTGTGCAGGGCAGTGGACCACATGCCCATCTTGTGCAGGGCAGTGGACTCCATACCCATCTTGTGCAGGGCAGTGGACCCATACCCATCTTGTGCAGGGCAGTGGACCCCATACCCATCTTGTGCAGAGCAGTGGACCACACACCCATCTTGTGCAGGGCAGTGGACCCCATACCCATCTTGTGCAGGGCAGTGGACCCCATACCCATCTTGTGCAGGGCAGTGGACCACACACCCATCTTGTGCAGGGCAGTGGACTCACATACCCATCTTGTGCAGGGCAGTGGACCCCATAACCATCTTTGCAGGGCAGTGGACCACATGCCCATCTTGTGCAGGGCAGTGGACCACATGCCCATCTTGTGCAGGGCAGTGGACCACATGCCCATCTTGTGCAGGGCAGTGGACTCCATACCCATCTTGTGCAGGGCAGTGGACCCCATACCCATCTTGTGCAGGGCAGTGGACCACATGCCCATCTTGTGCAGGGCAGTGGACCACATGCCCATCTTGTGCAGGGCAGTGGACCACATGCCCATCTTGTGCAGGGCAGTGGACTCCATACCCATCTTGTGCAGGGCAGTGGACCACATGCCCATCTTGTGCAGGGCAGTGGACCACATACCCATCTTGTGCAGGGCAGTGGACCACATGCCCATCTTGTGCAGGGCAGTGGACCCCATACCCATCTTGTGCAGGGCAGTGGACCCCATACCCATATTGTGCAGGGCAGTGGACCCCATACCCATCTTGGCAGGGCAGTGGACCCCATACCCATCTTGTGCAGGGCAGTGGACCCCATACCCATCTTGTGCAGGGCAGT
>WNGS01003388.1:13381507-13415707 GCA_020271785.1 Procambarus virginalis | reverse complement strand
CCTCCTCTACTTCAAGTCCCTCAAGCTCACAAATCCAGTACGTACAAATCAACCAATCACAGTATAGTACAAGAATCACATTTACATTGCAGATTAAAATAGAAACACAGCATTTAGGTGTTACACTCTTGAGGCCAAAGTGCTTGTAGCAACCCCAGCAATACCGGGCCTGCAGTACTGTCAGTGTTCCAGCTGATATGCTTGCAGACTTGCTTACTGCACCTACATCCCTCACAACCATGATTCCTACTTCTATAATAATAATAATAATAATAATATAATAATAATAATAATAATAATTAAGCAAAAATACATACAGAAATAGGATACAAGAAGAATGTAGGATTTATGGGTAAGGCAAGTACTATGCCTGAAGCCACTAATATGCAGAACGTTTCAAGCATAACGTGAAAAAAACTGAAAATCTAAAGACTTAAAACTAATTGAGATCAAAAGTAAAATTATCTTTAGTAGAGAAATAGAAACAATGACCATCATTACATGGTGATTGGTACAGCAGAAATTGCAACAGAATAACATAGTAATTTTCATTAAATAAACAGAAAGAACAATTTTTGTGTTTACATGGCAGATATCAGCAGCTTTACAGGTTTAGTAATTAATGTTCAATGATTATTTTTGTTCATGCATACAAGAGTTGTTATAGTCTTGTAGAGCCACTAGCACACACAGCATTTCGAGCAGGTACTTAAATCTAATTTTTTCCTGGAATATGACCCGCCAACTTGTTTAACAACCAGGTACCGATTCATTGCTGGGTGAACCAAGGCTACAGTTAAGGATTGGCGCCCAATCAATCCTCCCTGGCCAGGATACGAACCCAGGCCAAAGCCCTCGCAAAGCGCTGGGCAAGTGCTTTAACACTGCACCACGGAAATTGCATATAATAACAAAACATAGATTGACATTTAGTTAGTAAGGTAAATCCATAGAGTTGATTAGGTAGTACAATGGCACATCGACTTACGATTGCCCCGACTTACGATAATTTCGATTTACGATGTAAAATTGATCGAAAAATGCGACAACATACGATGGTGTCATCGACTAACGTGTTGGTACACGTTCGGGTCGACCGAGAGCGTGGTTCCCGGTCACGTGGGCCAACGTGCCTCAGTTTACTACAGCTGCCCGCTTAGTGACGATAACGCCTATAAGAAATTCCGTTTTTGTGGTGATTTTTTGCTTTTTGAACATAAAGTAATTATTATATATCACACCATGGGTCCCAAGAAAGTCAGTGGTAGGGTTCAACATATGAAAACCCATGTAAGAATCACCATAGAGCAAAAACAAGAAATCATTCATAAATATGAAGATGGTGTGTAGGTTGTTCAACTAGCTAGGCAGTACAACAAATCTCAGTCAACGGTATCCATCATACTGGCTAAGAAAAAGGACATTATGAGTGCTAAAGTGGCAAGAGGCATATCAATAATCACGAAACATAGAACACAAACACTTGAGGAAGTTGAACAGTTGTTATTAATTTGGATGACTATGTATGTAGTGAAGACTATGATACAGACTATGGTGTAGACTATGGGAAGAAATGCAAACTTTTGTTGAAACGACTCACCCAGAGCAAATTGTAGTAGGCCGTTGCCTTAACCTATTCAATGACACTGATGCATCACTATAGACAAATGTTAAAACGAAGGGAAAAACATATATCTCTTTGACAAATTTTTAGTAAGAGAAACAAGCAGTGAACTACAACCAGGTCCTAGTGGTATGCAGGCAAAACGTAGGAGTGTGTGCACCCCAGAGGAAACATCACTGCTTGATGTGATAATGGAAGGGGACTCCCCTTCCAAACAGTAACACCTCTCCTCCCTCCACCCTCATCACCATCTTCCATAAGCCATCAAGGGTCCTCCATAAAGGTAAGATACACGTATGTACTGTATTGTAGTTAAAAAAAACAATTGTATTCAGTATAAAATGTATTTGTAAGTTAATATTTTGGAGGGTGGGGAATGGATTAATTCAATTCCCTTTATTTCTTATGGGAAAAATCGCTTCGACTTATGATATTTCGACTTACGATCCGTCTCTGGGAACGGATTACCATCGTAAGTTGAGGCCCCACTGTACTTAGTTTCTCTTTTAAACCATGGGAGAGAATATCTTTGATGTGATTAGGGAGGTCGTTCTACATCTGCTCCAACATAACCATGTGAACCTGCAACACTGCTCTAGAACCTACTACTACTGCAACTGTTTCAGCCACCTTTACAAACCAGGAGGAATCCTACTCTTCGTCCGATGCAGACACTTCAGAGGATATCACTGTCATCTCCACAACCACGCCTCGACAGAAGAGAACAAGAATAAATACAAGAAATCGAATACAGCACCATTTGATAATGAATGTCTCAGAACCTCAGAACTCTGAACTCTTAGAACCTTGTGTGCAAGGCAATGAAACTAGGCAGTGGAAACAGGAGGCCAGACACAGGATACCGAATAGGAGATGAAGTACTTCATGTAACGGACAGAGAGAAAGATCTAGGAGCTGACATCACACCAAACCTGTCTCCTGAAGCCCACATAAAGAGAATTACATCTGCGGCTACGCGAGGCTGGCTAACATCAGAACAGCCATCAGGAACCTGTGTAAGGAATCATTCAGAACTGCATATGTAAGACCAATCCTGGAGTATGCGGCCCCAGCATGGAGCCCGTACTTTTTCAAGCACAAGGCGAAGTTGGAAAAAGTTCAGAGGTATGCCACTAGGCTAGTCCCAGAAATAAGAGGCATGAGTTATGAAGGCTGCGCTACGTGAAATGACCACAACACTGGAAGACAGAAGAGCTCGGGAGACATGATCACCACCTACAAAGTTCTCAGAGGAATTGACAGGGTTGATAAGGATAAACTGTTAACACGGGTGATACGCAAACAAGGGGACACAGTGGAAACTGAGTACCCAAATGAGCCACAGGGACGTTAGAAAGAACTTTTTCAGTGTCAGAGTAGTTAACAGGTGGAATGCATTAGGCACTGATGTGGTGGAGATTGACTCCATACATAGTTTCAAATGTACATATGATAGAGCCCAGTATCAAAAAATCAAATGAAAATAAAATATTTATTCAGGTAAAGTACATACATACAAGGTGAGATACAAAACATTGATAGATTTAGAGTTAGAGCTAGTACACACAATACATACAGTACATACACACAGTAGGGCTCGGGAATCTGTACACCGGTTGATTGACAGTTGAGAGGCAGGATCAAAGAGCCAGAGCTCAACCCCGACAAACACAACTAGGTGAGTACAGAAATTCACCTACCTTACCGGGGAGTAAAATGATGTCTATACTACAACACTTGCATCAGCTCAACAAAGCAAAAGGATTTCCAATCAGGTGGGTTATCAAACAACCCGTCCTCCTAATAGAATGTCACATTTTGACGCATAAGTACTATACTGTACTCTACTCAAGACCAAAAATCGTCATAAGTTTGAATCCTCTGGTAAGTTAGGATAGGGCACTTTAGTTTGACAGTTTCTTGACATTGGGAAACCTTAGGAGGACGTACTGTATCGGAGCCGAGTCAATCCACACAACCTTTGATATTGACACACTAGACCCTGAAATCATCAACCCAGCATATTATAAGCTCAATGCACACAAAAGCGATATCAGCAACATAATTACGAAGAGTCACTCTCAGACAGCAAAGGCAGCGAAGAAGATGAAGGCTTAAAACAGCAGAACATTCAAGAAAAATTATGCTCACCACCTGAACAAAGCAAGAACACCTTGCCTCCACTCCTATAAGAGACTGTGCCACCCAAGAATGCTACTCATCATTAACCTCGTGAAAAAAGACCTCTTTGGTTACTCCAGCATAAGCAAAGTTAAGTAGGGAAGAAAAGGCTAAATGTACACATATATGTC
Source organism: Procambarus virginalis (assembly GCA_020271785.1). Classification (NCBI taxonomy): domain Eukaryota; kingdom Metazoa; phylum Arthropoda; class Malacostraca; order Decapoda; family Cambaridae; genus Procambarus; species Procambarus virginalis. The sequence continues at coordinate 13,411,771 of WNGS01003388.1, read as the reverse complement.
TAATAAAATGTTTATTTAAATAAAAATTATAATGCCATTTTGGAATGCTATGAAAAGTACAATTACATAATAAATGAATACATGCTCATCATAGGAATGCATGCAGTCATTAACGGTAGTGTGCACAAAATGTAAAAACACCTACAGTACGTACCACCATTTCTTAATAGTTCACTTGTCCCCTGTAAAGTAAACCAATCAAGAATGAGATTTTATGAATGCATCTGAAGTTAAAATGTGAATACTAAATTAGCTATATTCATTTTTTTTTTTAAATATTCACAGGGTGTGTGAATATTCAGGAAATAGGTAAAGCACACACACAATACTGCAGCTTTGTCATATCGTCTTCACTGCTGCCTTGATCTTTTTTTCTATAATCGATGCACACAGTACTGTACAGTACTATGCTTTGTTTTTAGTGCAGGCTGAATTTCAACAAATATTTTACTATACAAAGATTTGAATAAAATATAATCCAATGCATCTTAGATTCAGGAAAGAAGTTTAGACTCAATAAAGATCTGGGTAAATACTGGTTTAGAAATAGGGCTGTTGAAATAACAAATTACTGGGTAACATAATACAGTAACCTGTACATGGGATCATGGGATAGAGTATAAAGTATAGGTTAGATATATATATATACAGTATAAGTAAGTTTAGGTGGATATAAATAGGAGCTGCCTTGTGTGGGCCAGTTTCCTTTATTCTTATGTAAAGTTAACTACCAATTCATGCTTTGCAACTTGAACTTTGGATTCATTGTAAGCTCTTTTTCATATTCATTATACATTACAGTATTTAATTTTCACATCTTTTCTATCCTTGCTAAAATACTCACATATTTGCAGCCAAGGGCAGGCTTCATTCTTTTCATATACAGCATTCTTGTTCCTGAGAACACACCAAACAGGTAGGGAACTGTCCCAGCTTTATATTAGCTTAAAAAGGTATAGAATTCTTTAAGATATTTCAGATGCTCTGTTAAGTGTCTTTTGGAACAACTAAAATATTTGGATAAGGATCTACAGTACTTGTGGGCACCCTCTTAATGCTTGTATGGCATTTCAGGACTGCTTCATAAAGGTTATTAAATCATGATCTTACAATGCTACATAAAAGAAAAATGTAGATTATTATGTGGCATGCTGCACATTTCACAAGCAGCTGGCACCCATGAATTTGTTCAAAACTTTTTTGTTAAATGACCAAGATTTTTATGTAAATATTTTGATATGCATTGTGAAGAAATCCTGAATAATTATTTAATATCAGAAACCAAATCCAGGACTTCAGTGTGAAACACGCTACAGTAATGGCTGCATTTTATGAGTAATACTGGGAAATACAGAGTTCATGTCATCGTACTTGAAGGGTTCAAGTCACGTTTAAACCCATAATTTCTATAAAATATATAGTTCAGTACAATAATCATACTTGGCTTTTGGAGCTTTGAGATGAGGCTTTGTGGAGACATGTGATTACCTTAAGTATCTACAGGGAATAAGATCTACCTCTTTGGACTCTTCCTTCCAGTTATTTATACCTGGGAGTGTTTAAACTTCTTGTTATTCTATTTCTCATGTTTACTCTCGAAGCTGTGGATGGACACGGTTTCCACTACTGCTTCTTTCAGTGCATTCCATTTGTTGATCAGGTAGCACCCTAAGAATATTTATGTAATTCTCCTTGATATATTTGAGCTTCCAGCTTTCATTGGGTCATGTCCTTTTTCCCCCTCAATTTGAAAAGATTACCATTGTCCATAGTGTCTATTACCCTCTATATTTTGCATAGTGATCATATGTCCTCTGGCCCTTATCTCAAGATTTGTTACATTTTTTGAGCGAGTGTACTTGCCTAATAAATCCAAGTGCACAATCAGTGTTAGCTGTTAGACCATGTCTTTTTAGCTGCATGTCAAATAATGCAATGGCTCTCCCTAGATTTGTTACATACATTGAAACCTATGTATGGCATTAGCCTCAACTTCCTTCTGTAGCTAAAGACACGTTTCCTTATACTCCTATGGCTTCCTCAATCTTACCTTGTTCTACAATAATTTCAGTCCTGAACAAGTCTTGTGGCTTATCTCTGAAATTCTAATTTTATCTTGTGCTTTTTTAGATGAGGGTTTCATGCCATGGTTGCATATTCCAGATCTGGATTGGAATAGGTAGTATAGAAAACCCAGAATGTCTCCTTGTCTAAATTTATGATAGCTACTATTAATGTTTGCCACCTATGCATATGGTACTATGTGATTCCTTTGGTATTTGCCTTTGAAGACAGTTTAGGAGTTGTATGTATGAGCACAATGGCATTGAATGACAATAAGATGTAGTAAATTTAATGAACCAAATATTTTGATATGCTTGTTTTCCATCAGGCTCTGGAATGAATGTGCAGATTGCCATGAATTCCTACAGATTGGCTGAGCCTTATGCTATTATCGATTGGTTTTCAAATGGCTCTTCGAATGTTTAATTAACTTGTTGCCCATGTTTGTTCAATGTGTCAAGCCTTAGACAATAGCATATATCAATTCAAGAGCTTATGATCCTGATGATCATACTTTCACTTTGAAATATAAAGTATAGCTTCTGTTAATGTTGTCATATACTGCACGATGTTTGAGTGCTTGTGAAATAAAAAACTGGCACCCAAGAAAACCAAAATCACAAACTATTATTATTATTATTATTATTGTAATTTCTAATCCAACTATTCATTTTAATGCTTGACTATGGGTAGTGGTACTGCCACACTTACTCACATAATTAAACAATTACAAGAAAAATTTATAAATTTGTAATAATTACATAAATTCAGTATTCATTTATAATCATTGCTATAAAACTGCACAAACTGTAAATCAAACAATCAAATCTTGTATCATCTACCTAAGTTTGTAATTTTCAATGAGGAAAAACACAACTCTACACTCACAAATGACCTTATAGGTAGTGTGCACTTAAAACTTTCACCCAATAAAAAACAGCAATAGGGTTCATCACTCTAAAACAGCATTGAGGCGGCAACACTGTGGAGCTCTCCCAGAGATGGTCCCAGCATGTAGCAGGGCAGCGGTGAGTCAAAGTGAGGCGTCAGCATACCGCACTATCTTAGGCACTGGGATCTTTTTTCATGAGTTCAATATCTGCCCGAACCATGTCTGTGACCAGTGCCTGTTTTGGAAGGAGAAAGAAATACCATGTTAAGTAGCAATACGTATGTACAATTTTGTGTGCACTATGCTCATACTTATGCATGCATGCACGCACAATACAAAATGTATGGAAACAGCAAATGAGAAACTTTTTCCATGAACCAGACTTTACTTTATATTCGCTTCGAATCAGACATAAGGAAAAAATACTTTTAAATTTCACTGTCAATATGCTATCATTTTACTGGTATTTGAGTATCTGGTAGAAGGATGTTACCAAGATGTACAGTACTTGGATGCAGTTAACAAGTTTGTTCCTATCTAAAGAGAAGACAACCATCATCACAGGATTAACCCATGGTTTAACCAAACATGTAAGGCAGCAAAGCTAAGTATGAGGACATGGAGAAACTATAGAAACAGCACAAGAGAATCTAGAGGTGGGAGGGGGTACCAGAAGGTCAGAAAGGAATAGTATACTGAAGTACATTTTTTTAACTGTACTGTACACTAGGAAGGGCATGCTAGGAAGGAGCTTGGCAACCTTAATTTTGAGTGCCAGAGGTTGATGACTGGAAACCTAACCACATTCTCCTTTAATAAAGTTATCTATGTAGCCCAAACATATTTCTATGGCTTTGTATTAATAGATATTTGTATAGCATGAATTCATATACATTGTTTGCATTCATATACATCCTTACATAAAAATAGTATCGAATATATAGTGAAAAAACTACTTCCTAGGTGGCACTTCAATAGTTTGCCAGAACTTACTATGCTCTCACTCTAGGGCCAGTTCTGATTGGCCAGGCACCTGCAACATTCTTAGCTCACTGGGAACAAGGACCAGAATCTTGCCTCAACCCCCTGTACAACCCACTAACTGCCATAAAAGCTAAAAGAAAATCACACAGCACTCAAACTTCCTCTAAGAAATGTTTGAAAAACATTAAATATCAACATAAAACTGTGTAATAAGCATTTCAATTACTCCCTTATCTGTCCTTATTTGGGATAGGTAACAAATATAACACCAGCACCAAAAATGTCACTTTTATCTTGCCAACAAATCACAAATGATGATACAGAGGAGTACACTGTTTGGCAATGAAGCCACATCCAGCTACCCCCAGCTTTGTCTGCAATTGAGAAGCAAACAATTCCTGGACTGAAAAAATGGAGGAGCTCCACCCAACCTCTTATGTGTCTAATGGTCAACTGGGAACAAAGTTGCACTAATCTGGGGACCTGGAAGTGGAATCATCATGTCCTAGTCCTATGAGACAAGGCAAGCAGACAATGGACTATCAATTTGAAGAAAAAATGGTCCTGCAAAAGAAAAACACTAATGACTGGTGAGTGGAGAGACCTCTTTCCAATTGAAAACTGGCAAGTGATGAAACAAATGCCATAAATGAAACAACCCCAGAGTAAACTACAGTATTGAGTGTTTGCTAGCCAGAAAGCCAGCACCCCATACTTCAACCAGGAAGTTGCACCAGATCTGAACTCAAAAGAAACTGGATCCATTTCAGATGCACAATCTCAGTTCCACAGCAAGACCACCACTTAGTGTCACAAAACTTGTGATGAAGACCAGTAGAACCAAAAATAAACCTGCTTAATTAACCTTTGAGGGGGTGCAATTTTCTCAGCTCTAGGTCACTACAGTGACCTAGAGCTGAGATCACTTTGGTCACTACAGTGACTAAACATTATTTCAAATTAACTCAATTCTGACACCAATATAAACTCATGAAATTTGGATAAGGCGTTACACTTTGTTTTCTTTAATTTTAGAACTGAGGAAAATAAAATACCCACTATAAATATGCATGAATGAAAAACAATCCAAAAACAGTTCAAACTTAATATTTTGGGCATCATGGTACTACATGTTCCAAAATTCTCTATTATTTTTTGTATGTGTAATAAAAAACGTTTATAATTTTATTATATAGGTACCAAAAGCCAGAGAGACGTCAAATCTTGGTAATTATTGGATTTATAAGCAAAACTCAATTTCTGTAATGTACTGAAAAATGTCACATGACANTGCCCTGCACAAGATGGGCATGTGGTCCACTGCCCTGCACAAGATGGGTATGTGGTCCACTGCCCTGCACAAGATGGGCATGTGGTCCACTGCCCTGCACAAGATGGGTATGGAGTCACTGCCCTGCACAAGATGGGCATGTGGTCCACTGCCTGCACAAGATGGGCATGTGGTCCACTGCCCTGCACAAGATGGGCATGTGGTCCACTGCCTGCACAAGATGGGTATGGGGTCCACTGCCCTGCACAAGATGGGTATGGAGTCCACTGCCCTGCACAAGATGGGCATGTGGTCCACTGCCTGCACAAGATGGGCATGTGGTCCACTGCCCTGCACAAGATGGGCATGTGGTCCAATGCCCTGCAAAAGATGGTTATGGGGTCCACTGCCCTGCACAAGATGGGTATGGAGTCCACTGCCCTGCACAAGATGGGTGTGTGGTCCACTGCCCTGCACAAGATGGGTATGGGGTCCACTGCCCTGCACAAGATGGGTATGGGGTCCACTGCCCTGCACAAGATGGGTGTGTGGTCCACTGCTCTGCACAAGATGGGTATGGGTCCACTGCCCTGCACAAGATGGGTATGGGGTCCACTGCCCTGCACAAGATGGGTATGGAGTCCACTGCCCTGCACAAGATGGGCATGTGGTCCACTGCCCTGCACAAGATGGGTATGGGGTCCACTGCCCTGCACAAGATGGGTATGGAGTCCACAACCCCTGCACAAGATGGGTGTGTGGTCCACTGCCCTGCACAAGATGGGCATGTGGTCCACTGCCCTGCACAAGATGGGTATGTGGTCCACTGCCCTGCACAAGATGGGTGTGTGGTCCACTGCCCTGCACAAGATGGACATGTGGTCCACTGTCCTGCACAAGATGGGTGTGGGGTCCACTGCCCTGCACAAGATGGGCGTGTGGTCCACTGCCCTGCACAAGATGGGTGTGGGGTCCACTGCCCTGCACAAGATGGGCGTGTGGTCCACTGCCCTGCACAAGATGGGTGTGGGGTCCACTGCCCTGCACAAGATGGGCGTGTGGTCCACTGCCCTGCACAAGATGGGCGTGTGGTCCACTGCCCTGCACAAGATGGGTATGTGGTCCACTGCCCTGCACAGGATGGGTATGTGGTCCACTGCCCTGCACAAGATGGGTATGTGGTCCACTGCCCTGCACAAGATGGGTATGTGGTCCACTGCCCTGCACAAGATGGGTATGTGGTCCACTGCCCTGCACAAGATGGGCGTGTGGTCCACTGCCCTGCACAAGATGGGTATGTGGTCCACTGCCCTGCACAAGATGGGTGTGTGGTCCACTGCCCTGCACAAGATGGGTGTGTGGTCCACTGCCTGCACAAGATGGGTATGTGGTCCACTGCCCTGCACAAGATGGGTATGTGGTCCACTGCCCTGCACAAGATGGGTATGTGGTCCACTGCCCTGCACAAATGGGTATGGGTCCACTGCCCTGCACAAGATGGGTATGTGGTCCACTGCCCTGCACAAGATGGGTATGTGGTCCACTGCCCTGCACAAGATGGGTATGTGGTCCACTGCCCTGCACAAGATGGGTATGGGTCCACTGCCCTGCACAAGATGGGTGTGTGGTCCACTGCCTGCACAAGATGGGTATGTGGTCCACTGCCCTGCACAAGATGGGCGTGGGGTCCACTGCCCTGCACAAGATGGGTATGGGGTCCACTGCCCTGCACAAGATGGGCGTGGGGTCCACTGCCCTGCACAAGATGGGCGTGGGGTCCACTGCCCTGCACAAGATGGGTATGGGGTCCACTGCCCTGCACAAGATGGGCGTGGGTCCACTGCCTGCACAAGATGGGTATGGGGTCCACTGCCCTGCACAAGATGGGCGTGGGGTCCACTGCCCTGCACAAGATGGGTATGGGGTCCACTGCCCTGCACAAGATGGGCATGTGGTCCACTGCCCTGCACAAGATGGGCATGCGGTCCACTGCCCTGCACAAGATGGGCATGTGGTCCACTGCCCTGCACAAGATGGGCATAGGGTCCACTGCCCTGCACAAGATGGGTGTGTGGTCCACTGCCCTGCACAAGATGGGCGTGTGGTCCACTGCCCTGCACAAGATGGGTATGTGGTCCACTGCCCTGCACAAGATGGGTGTGTGGTCCACTGCCCTGCACAAGATGGGTGTGTGGTCCACTGCCCTGCACAAGATGGGTGTGTGGTCCACTGCCCTGCACAAGATGGGTATGTGGTCCACTGCCCTGCACAAGATGGGTGTGTGGTCCACTGCCCTGCACAAGATGGGTGTGTGGTCCACTGCCCTGCACAAGATGGGTATGTGGTCCACTGCCCTGCACAAGATGGGTGTATGGTCCACTGCCCTGCACAAGATGGGTGTGTGGTCCACTGCCCTGCACAAGATGGGTGTGTGGTCCACTGCCCTGCACAAGATGGGCGTGTGGTCCACTGCCCTGCACAAGATGGGCATGGGGTCCACTGCCCTGCACAAGATGGGCGTGTGGTCCACTGCCCTGCAGAAGATGGGCATGGGGTCCACTGCCCTGTACAAGATGGGCGTGTGGTCCACTGCCCTGCACAAGATGGGCATGGGGTCCACTGCCCTGTACAAGATGGGCATGGGGTCCACTTCCCTGCACAAGATGGGTGTGTGGTCCACTGCCCTGCACAAGATGGGCGTGTGGTCCACTGCCCTGCACAAGATGGGTATGTGGTCCACTGCCCTGCACAAGATGGGTGTGTGGTCCACTGCCCTGCACAAGATGGGTGTGTGGTCCACTGCCCTGCACAAGATGGGTGTGTGGTCCACTGCCCTGCACAAGATGGGTATGTGGTCCACTGCCCTGCACAAGATGGGTGTGTGGTCCACTGTCCTTCACAAGATGGGTGTGTGGTCCACTGCCCTGCACAAGATGGGTATGTGGTCCACTGCCCTGCACAAGATGGGTGTGTGGTCCACTGCCCTGCACAAGATGGGTGTGTGGTCCACTGCCCTGCACAAGATGGGTGTGTGGTCCACTGCCCTGCACAAGATGGGCGTGTGGTCCACTGCCCTGCACAAGATGGGCATGGGGTCCACTGCCCTGCACAAGTTGGGTGTGTGGTCCACTGCCCTGCACAAGATGGGTATGTGGTCCACTGCCCTGCACAAGATGGGCGTGTGGTCCACTGCCCTGCACAAGATGGGTATGTGGTCCACTGCCCTGCACAAGATGGGTATGTGGTCCACTGCCCTGCACAAGATGGGCGTGGGGTCCACTGCCCTGCACAAGATGGGCGTGTGGTCCACTGCCCTGCACAAGATGGGTATGTGGTTCACTGCCCTGCACAAGATGGGCGTGGGGTCCACTGCCCTGCACAAGATGGGTGTGTGGTCCACTGCCCTGCACAAGATGGGTGTGTGGTCCACTGCCCTGCACAAGATGGGTGTGTGGTCCACAGCCCTGCACAAGATGGGTATGTGGTCCGCTGCCCTGCACAAGATGGGCATGTGGTCCACTGCCCTGCACAAGTTGGGCGTGTGGTCCACTGCCCTGCACAAGATGGGTGTGTGATCCGTTGCCCTGCACAAGATGGGCATGGGGTCCACTGCCCTGCACAAGATGGGCGTGTGGTCCACTGCCCTGCACAAGATGGGCATGGGGTCCACTGCCCTGTACAAGATGGGCGTGTGGTCCACTGCCCTGCACAAGATGGGCATGGGGTCCACTGCCCTGTACAAGATGGGCGTGTGGTCCACTGCCCTGCACAAGATGGGTATGTGGTCCACTGCCCTGCACAAGATGGATATGTGGTCCACTGCCCTGCACAAGATGGGCATGTGGTCCACTGCCCTGCACAAGATGGGCATGTGGTCCACTGCCCTGCACAAGATGGGCATGTGGTCCACTGCCCTGCACAAGATGGGTTTGTGGTCCACTGCCCTACACAATATGGGTGTGGGGTCCACTGCCCTGCACAAGATGGGCATGTGGTCCACTGCCCTACACAAGATGGGTGTGTGGTCCACTGCCCTGCACAAGATGGGCATGTGGTCCACTGCCCTACACAAGATGGGTATAGTGCATACTGCTTTAGAGGAGAAAGGACATGTACCTTATTACTTTTCCATATTAATTACATTGTAACTATCCTCTAAGGAGGGCTGGTCAGAGACCGGTCCGTGGGGATCTTGAACCCCAAAACCACCTCAAGGTAAGGTGTGTGCTAATAGGCTTGTAATGTACTGCAAAATAGTTATGGTCTTTTGAATCTTTTGAATCTTTTGAGAATAAATTAATATTCATAAATTAGAAAGTTCGAGGGTTGAAGTCAGATGCTTGGGGCTAACCCTCATACAATTTTCCACAGTAATTGCAGTTAGGTATATGCTTAACATGACAAAGTTAAGGTCAGCACCATTCAAACAAATACATCATGGCATAGTGTCAAAGGGGACCCTTGTATGAATCTCCTGGCAATTCTGGGATCAGTCGGGTTTTTAAACTTCACTAAACAAAATTTTGTTTAATTCTTACTACAGTACTATATAGCAAAATATTACACACTAATGTTCACAAAATTTAAAAATCTACCTATTATTCTTTAGTCGTAATAGGCAAATATGTATGTTCATTACGTCATCAACACTGGGTCTCCCCCTACTACCGTAATTTCTTATTGTTCTCTACACCCTCCTGTTGCCTCCAGTCTGGAGTATCTGGAGTGACACAGCCAGAGAGTGAGAAAGACAGACAGATTCTCACACAGACAGAGAGAGACATACAGAGAGACAGACATGAAGACACAGACAGAAAGGGATACACAGAAAGATACAGAAAGATACAAGAAGAACAGGGAGACAAGGAGACAGAGAGACAGAGAGAGAGATATACAAACATAGAGAAAGAGAGATCAAGACAAAGACAGAGGTACATAGAGAAAGAGAGAACACAGAGAGAAAGAGAGACACAGGCATATAGACAAAGACATTGACAGAAACACACAAATACATACATTATTGTGGTACCACAGTAAACCACTCCACATTGTGGTACTGCACTATACCACTCTACTTTGTGATTCTTCACTGTACCACAAAACATTGTGGTACCTCACTGTACCACTCCTCATTTATCCAACCACAAAACAGTTATTATGCTTATGTTAAAACAGTTTATTATGCATGTTAAGTTGCCTAATAAACAAATTTATATGTACTCTAGACAAAATACCTGGATGCTGTTGATGAAGATGTTAACAAACAATGTAACCTTTTCACTATGGCTCACAGGACTAGTATGCAGCCTGTCCTCTCGAGATGCCACAACAGACAGAAAATTATGTACAGTACTAAAATGCTTGAACCTAGCCAACCATACATAACCCATCGATCCATGCATAGAAAACATGAATTTTTAGCCATTCAATTATCATTGGTTATGAGATATATAAAAGTGCACTGCTAAACTCAGCCACCCAGGAAATCAGATCACCCAAAAGAAACTACAAAAGAAAACTTGCCCAAAACATAAAGATTTAAAATCATTCTATACCTATATAAGAAGTACTGTACCGGTAAAAGCAAAACAAAGGATTTGGTAGAACCCTTAAAGGATAAGGATAACCAAGGTATAATGGAATATAAGAGGGCAGTAAACACTGTGAATGAATACAGCACTTTACATCAGTGTTCACACTAGAAAGATTAGATAACATTCCATCACCCACACAAATTTTTGAAGGAGGTGAAGAGAATGAATTAAGGGATATATTCATAACATGCAACATTACTACCATTGAGGTTTGTAATGTTTAATCTCTAGCTCAATTTCAGGTTTATCAAATGCAACTTTAGCTGCCTTAGCCATATCATCATGCTGGACAACACCTATGCAAGATGGTATCTATACAAAGGACATTCTGAAACTCTTATTCCATGCATCAGTGATGCTGTTTATAATGAACGTTACAACATTCCTAATATATATTTTCCATATTGGATATTCGAGTGCTTGAGAAACTGATTTTGATTTACAGAAAATTATTCCTCTAATTTTTAGTGTGTTAATAAATAGTTGTAGTGCAGCTAATTCTATATGTGTGGAGCCAAGCCAATTATTTAGCCTTACACTAATAGTCTATGTACATCTGTTGTTTTTCTACACCTTACAGGTACTGCAATGTGACCTGTTGATACTTGAATAGAGTATTAGGCATCCATCAGTCTCAGGAGACTATGGAGTTGCGCTCTGATGTCGGACTGGTCTGGAGTGGCCTCACCAGGGCGCAAAGCCAGGGTAGGTTGATTCGGGGGAGAAGCTGTTACCCAAGCAGCAGGTCCCCCCTCTCCACTGCACTGAAAGTCTCCAATGGAAAGGCCTACGCCAATACGATTGTACTGAATAGAACCATCAGTGTAAGCATGGTTCTCATGTGGACATAGATTATTTATATAAAAATCACTAGTGTCCAATGTTGTTGCTTTGAGAAGTATTGGATATTCATTATTCTTTTATGCTGATAAGAATGCATGACATTTGTATTACAGGGTATAGATATACTGTAATGAAATATCATTAGGTAGTACATTATAAACAGTAAGAATATAAATTTTATGAGGTTGGCAGCACCTCTACTCAACCAGTTTATATACATGTTGCCCACTGGCACATTGGCAACACTACTGGTGATGCTGAATCTCTCATGACCTTTGCAAAGATGGTCATATTTAGTGCACAATGCTTTCATATATGGTGTAGAGTTTCAGCTCCTCTCATGTTGATTCATGTGCATCTGAGAGTTCCAAGAATTATCCTCATGGCTTCATTTTAAATTATTTCTAATGCTTTCAGCCTAGTATTGGGGAGATTTATAAGGTGTAAGGCATGAGTGTGAATTAGGAACACAGTGAACATCATGTTATATATAAATGATTGATGAAGACTAAGCCACCTCAAGAGATGACACGGGCATGAATAGCCCGTAAAATATATAACTGTACACCAATGACATAGATGAGAATATTACAAACCACATCATCAAATTTGCAGATGACACTAAGATCTGTGGTAAAGTTGGAAGTGAAAATGATATTGAGACCTTACAAAGAGATCTGCATGAACTCCACAAATGGTCAGAAAACTGACAAATGCTTTTTAATGTCAATAAATGCAAGACCTTGCATGTGGGGCATAACAATCCCAGTCACAGTTACCAAATTAACAGCACTGTCTTACAACAGATTAATGAAGACAAGGACCTTGGAGTCCGAATCCACCATTCACTGGAAGTTGCACAAGAGGGAGCGGCAGTTAAAAAAGCTAACCAAACCCTGGGAATAATCAAACGTACCTTTACCTTTAAGGAAAATAAGTTAGTCATTTACTTGTATAAGTCTCTGGTGCTAAAATCAGAGCTAAAATCTAAGCTAAAGTAAGTCTCTGCATAACAGTACACCTGGATTATTGCATCCAGGCATGGAGACCTCATCTTCAGAAAGACATAACTGCTCTGGAGAAGGTGCAACACTGGGCAACTAAAATCATTCCAGAGGTAAGTCATCTCTTGTATCAGGAATGGTTGAGGGCCACAGGGCTAACAACACTGCAAACCAGGCATGACAAGGTGGATCTTATCAAAACCTTTAAAATACTGAACAATTTGGAGGATGTTGATCCGAACATTTTCTTCAAAACGTCAGTTGTAACACGAATGAGGAGCAATAGTTTCAAGCTCAACAAGCCACAATGTAAGACTGAAAACAGGAGGTGCTTTTTCACCCAGAGTGTTATAAACCCATGGAACTGCCTACATGCCAAAGCTGTTAGGTTTTATATAACTGGAAAAGATCATCAGGGCAAATGGGGGGACCTTTGAGTAGCCGCTGGCTTCCTGTCCTTGTCGAAGCCAGAGAAAGTTTTTATACTTCTTCCAAGGAGAAAGCTATCCGAGCTAGGGGCAAGTTGATTTTTTATATTCACTGTAAGCCACTATTTCCTTAATGGCTTCAATTGGAGACAGGAAGCTGGTGTCTTGTTAAATTTTCCCCCATTTTTCCATAGGATTTTTTCTATTGTCACAGAAGTTCTAATGTCAGGGAAAGTTATGGGGCAGTGTCAAGACTTGTGATGGCTAATGCCTGATACAAGAGGTAATAGGAGTTATCTGGGAGGAAGGATCAGGGGTCCATCATAGCAGCACCCACTGGACTACAAGTGAGCTTCTCATAGTTTAAGGGATCTTTTATTATTTTGATTTTTGCCATCAGCAGTGATCATTTTATTGTGCACTCCATACTCATCCTGTGAGTGGTACTGCAAAAGGATTCTTCCCGGAAAAAGTTTGTGGGCCTGACTTCAGAAGGCAAAGATGAATTTTACACATTGACAACAAAGAAAGATTTCAATTCTGTCTTCACTCATCTTGGTATCATAAGAGTCCAACAAGGGAAAAACAGTATATATAGGTTGCCTTTGAGAAGTCAAATGGCACACCATTCCTCAATGCCAGCTTGACCCTAGTTCAGGTAGGTCAACCAGTCGATTGATTAATTCAGGCCACACTGAGCCTCTCATTCCCCATCAAAGAAATACATTGCCCTCCAGGAGCCTCAATTTCCAGATGAAGGGAAATGTGAAATATTGTACTGTATACAGGTTTGAGGCTCACAGTGGAGCACCAGCAGCCATCGCGGCCACTGACATAGTACCAATTGACATAGTTAATGACAACTTTGTACTGCATCTCCTCTTCAGCAATGAAAAGGCTCTATATGGGTTGTTCACCCCCCTCCATATTGGCTGCATTCGAGGCAGCAACCTGATTCTCCTACCACTACATCAATACCTGGCTGCGAGGAATATTCATTCATCTAGTGAGCACTGTCATCTCTAGCAAGCCTTTTCCTGATGTCATTGGCAGCATCAAACCTGCAAAACCCAACGTTGACTGCTGTATCAGTGAAATTCATCTGGATAACCAACAATCAATGTCTACTCTGAAGATCACCTTCAACACTCTAGATGAGGCTACCCATGTTCTCAAAATGGATCCCAATGTTTTGGAGTTGCTTACACACCTCACCAAATCACCACGGAAAGGTAGCTTGCACTAAGACAGTGCTATGTGTTACCAGTACACTCACGTTATGTAGCATCTGTGCTCAAGGTCACCACTTCAAGGACTGCCAGGAGACTGACCAACACTGCTTACTGTGTGAAGGTGTCCACACCACTGCCATATCTCCTGAGTGCATCATCAGGCAAGCAAAAATCAAGAAAATGTCTTAGGCCAGACAAGCTTCAACCAATACCCACCCAGTAGCAACCTTCTATATCCAATAAGAAGTGTTCCCTCCCTTACCGCCCATTGGAACCGCCTCCCTGCCTTGCCATTGGAGGAACAACTTCCTGTCAACATCCCAGCCATAGCCACCACCTCCACCAGCCACCAATACCAGTGTAGTGCCTGCTTTACTTCACCTAGCAGACCAAATGGCCAAGACGTACAACAGATTGTTCGTTACTACAATCAACGCACTTGTTGCTGCAAATGGTTTGACACCCATCATGGTTCCTGATAACTTGCTTACTGTTCATGCAACAGCTACTTCAACCCCAGCAAGTTCAAGTACATTTATTGAGACAATAAAGTACATCTCAGAAGGATAGAGTAGCTTAGGCTATTTCTACCCTCCTCTACTTCAAGTCCCTCAAGCTCACAAATCCAGTAAGTACAAATCCACCAATCACAGTATAGTACAAGAATCACATTTCACATTGCAGATTAAAATAGAAACACAGCATTTAGGTGTTACACTCTTGAGGCAAAGTGCTTGTAGCAACCCCAGCAATACCTGGGCCTGCAGTACTGTCAGTGTTCCAGCTGATATGCTTGCAGACTTGCGTGTTTACATGGCAGATATCAGCAGCTTTACAGGTTTAGTAATTAATGTTCAATGATTAATTTTTTTCATGCATACAAGAGTTGTTATAGTCTTGTAGAGCCACTAGCACACACAGCATTTCGAGCAGGTACTTAAATCTAATTTTTTCCTGGAATATGGCCCGCCAACTTGTTTAACAACCAGGTACCGATTCATTGCTGGGTGAACCAAGGCTACAGTTAAGGATTGGCGCCCAGTCAATCCTCCCTGGCCAGGATACGAACCCAGGCCAAAGCCCTCGCAAAGCGCTGGGCAAGTGCTTTAACACTGCACCACGGAAATTGCATATAATAACAAAACATAGATTGACATTTAGTTAGTAAGGTAAATCCATAGAGTTGATTAGGTAGTACAATGGCACATCGACTTACGATTGACCCGACTTACGATAATTTCGATTTACAATGTAAAGATGATCGAAAAATGCGACAACATACGATGGTGTCATCGACTAACGTGTTGGTACACGTTCGGGTCGACCGAGAGCGTGGTTCCCGGTCACGTGGGCCAACCTGCCTCAGTTGACTACAGCTGCCCGCTTAGTGACGCTAACGCCTATAAGAAATTCCGTTTTTGTGGTGATTTTTTGCTTTTTGAACATAAAAGTAATTATTACATATCACACCATGGGTCCCAAGAAAGTCAGTGGTAGAGTTCAACATATGAAAACCCATGTAAGAATCACCATAGAGCAAAAACAAGAAATCATTCATAAATATGAAGATGGTGTGTAGGTTGTTCAACTAGCTAGGCAGTACAACAAATCTCAGTCAATGGTATCCATCATACTGGCTAAGAAAAAGGACATTATGAGTGCTAAAGTGGCAAGAGGCATATCAATAATCATGAAACATAGAACACAAACACTTGAGGAAGTTGAACAGTTGTTATTAATTTGGATGACTATGTATGTAGTGAAGACTATGATATAGACTATGGTGTAGACTATAGGAAGAAATGCAAACTTTTGTTGAAACGACTCACCCAGAGCAAGTTGTAGTAGGCCGTTGCCTTAACCTATTCAATGACACTGATGCATCACTATAGACAAATGTTAAAAAGAAGGGAAAAACAAGTGTCTCTTGACAAATTTTTAGTAAGAGAAACAAGCAGTGAACCACAACCAGGTCCTAGTGGTATGCAGGCAAAACGTAGGAGAGTGTGTACCCCAGAGGAAACATCACTGCCTGATGTGATAATGGAAGGGGACTCCCCTTCCAAACAGTAACACCTCTCCTCCTCCCCCCTTCATCACCATCTTCCATAAGCCATCAAGGGTCCTCCATAAAGGTAAGATACACATATGTACTGTATTGTAGTTAGAAAAAACCAATTGTATTCAGTATAAAATGTATTTGTAAGTTAATATTTTGGAGGGTGGGGAATGGATTAATTCAATTCCCTTTATTTCTTATGGGAAAAATCGCTTCGACTTACGATATTTCGACTTACGATCCGTCTCTATACCTAGGTCATAAAAGTATGTGTGTGTACGTCTGATATCATACTACTTGTGAAGGAGGAAATGTATATGTTTATCTCTCAGAATGTTTGGTAATATGTTTATTGTTTGTGATGTGTGTATGTATGTATTAACACAATGTACTGAACGGGGTGAGAATAGCTTGAGCTACCTCATCCCTTTGTGTGTATTTTACATCAATAAACTTATTTCAATTTCAATTCAATCCGTCTCTGGGAATGGATTACCATCGTAAGTCGAGGCCCCACTGTACTTAGTTTCTCTTTTAAACCATGGGAGAGAGTATCTTTGATGTGATTAGGGAGGTCGTTCTACATCTGCTCCAACATAACCATCTGAACCTGCAACACCTGCTCTAGAACCTACTACTACTGCAACTGTTTCAGCCACTCTTACAAACCAGGAGGAATCCTACTCTTCGTCCGATGCAGACACTTCAGAGGATATCACTCATCTCCACAACCACGCCTCGACAGAAAGAGAACAAGAATAAATACAAGAAATCGAATACAGCACCATTTGATAATGAATGTTTCAGAACCTCAGAACTCAGAACTCTCAGAACCTTGTGTGCAAGGCAATGAAACTAGGTGGTGGAAACAGGAGGCCAGACACAGGATACCGAATAGGAGATGAAGTACTTCATGAAACGGACAGAGAGAAAGATCTAGGAGCTGACATCACACCAAACCTGTCTCCTGAAGCCCACATAAAGAGAATTACATCTGCGGCTATGTGAGGCTGGCTAACATCAGAACAGCCATCAGGAACCTGTGTAAGGAATCATTCAGAACTTTGTATACTGCACATGTAAGACCAATCCTGGAGTATGCGGCCTCAGCATGGAGCCCGTACTTTGTCAAGCACAAGACGAAGTTGGAAAAAGTTCAGAGGTATGCCAGTAGGTTAGTCCCAGAAATAAGAGGCATGAGTTACGAAGGCTGCGCTGTGTGAAATGCACCTCACGACACTTGAAGACAGAAGAGCTCGGGGAGACATGATCACCACCTACAAAGTTCTCAGAGGAATTGACAGGGTTGATAAGGATAAACTGTTAACACGGATGATACGCGAACAAAGGGACACAGGTGGAAACTGAGTACCCAAATGAGCCACAGGGACATTAGAAAGAACTTTTTCAGTGTCAGAGTAGTTAACAGGTGGAATGCATTAGGCAATGATGTGGTGGAGGCTGACTCCATACACAGTTTCAAATGTAGATATGATAGAGCCCAGTATCAAAAATCAAATGAAAATCAAATATTTATTCAGGTAAAGTACATACATACAAGGTGAGATACAAAATATTGATGGATTTATAGGTAGAGCTAGTACATACAATACATACAGTACATACACACAGTAGGGCTCGGGAATCTGTACACCGGTTGATTGACAGTTGAGAGGCGGGACCAAAGAGCCAGAGCTCAACCCCCACAAGCACAACTAGGTGAGTACAGAAATTAAATATTCACCTACCTTACCGGGGAGTAAAATGATGTCTATACTACAACACTTTGCATCAGCTCAACAAAGCAAAAGGATTTCCAATCAGGTGGGTTATCAAACAGCCCGTCCTCCTAATAGAATGTCACATTTTGACGCATAAGTACTGTACTCAAGACCAAAAATCGTCATACTAGAAAATGGTAGCGGCTCGTGAAATTGACATACTGTATTGTCCTGTTTTCTCTTTTGAATCCTCTGGTAAGTTAGGATAGGGCACTTTAGTTTGACAGTTTCTTGACGTTGGGAAACCTTAGGAGGACGGACTGTATCGGAGCCGAGTCAATCCACACAACCTTTGATATTGACACACTAGACCCTGAAATCAACCCAGCATATAAGCTCAATGCACACAAAAGCGATATCAGCAACATAATTACGAAGAGTCACTCTCAGACAGCAAAGGCAGCGAAGAAGATGAAGGCTTAAAACAGCAGAACATTCAAGAAAAATTATGCTCACCACCTGAACAAAGCAAGAACACCTTGCCTCCACTCCTTTAAGAGACCGTGCCACCCAAGAACGCTACTCATCATTAACCTCGTGAAAAAAGACCTCTTTGGTTACTCCAGCATAAGCAAAGTTAAGTAGGGAAGAAAAGGCTAAATGTACACATATATGTCTAATAAAATGTTTATTTAAATAAAAATTATAATGCCTTTTTGGAATGCTATGAAAAGTACAATTACATAATAAATGAATACATGCTCATCGTAGGAATGCATGCAGTCATTAACGGTAGTGTGCACAAAATGTAAAAACACCTACAGTACGTACCACCATTTCTTTAATAGTTCACTTGTCCCCTGTAAAGTAAACCAATCAAGAATCAGATTTTATGAATGCATCTGAAGTTAAAATGTGAATACCAAATTAGCTATATTCATTTTTTTTTAAATATTCACAGGGTGTGTGAATATTCAGGAAAATAGGTAAAGCACACACACAGTACTGCAGCTTTGTCATATCGTCTTCACTGCTGCCTTGATCTTTTTTTCCATAATCGATGCACACAGTACTGTACTATGCTTTGTTTTTAGTGCAGGCTGAATTTCAACAAAATATTTTACTATACAAAGATTTGTATAAAATATAATCCAATGCATCTTAGATTCAGGAAAGAAGTTTAGATTCAATAAAGATCTGGGTAAATACTGGTTTAGAAATAGGGCTGTTGAAATAACAAATTACCGGGTAACATAATACAGTAACCTGTACATGGGATCATGGGATAGAGTATAAAGTATAGGTTAGATATATATATATACATTATAAGTAAGTTTAGGTGGATATAAATAGGAGCTGCCTTGTATGGGCCAGTTTCCTTTATTCTTATGTAAAGTTAACTACCAATTCATGCTTTGCAACTTGAACTTTGAATTCATTGTAAGCTCTTTTTCGTATTCATTATACATTACAGCATTTAATTTTCACATCCTTTCTTTCCTTGCTAAAATACTCACATATTTGCAGCCAAGGGCAGGCTTCATTCTTTTCATATACAGCATTCTTGTTTCCGAGAACACACCAAACAGGTAGGGAACTGCCCCAGCTTTATATTAGCTTAAAAAAAAAAAAAAAAGAGTAGAATTCTTTAAGATATTTCAGATGCTCTGTTAAGTGTCTTTTGGAACAACTGAAATATTTGGATAAGGATCTACAGTACTTGTGGGCACCCTCTTAATGCTTGTATGGCATTTCAGGACTGCTTCATAAAGGTTATTAAATCATGCTCTTACAATGCTACATAAAAGAAAAATGTAGATTATTATGTGGCATGCTGAACATTTCACAAACAGCTGGCACCCATGAATTTGTTCAAAACTTTTTTGTTAAATGACCAAGATTTTTATGTAAATATTTTGATATGAATTGTGAATGAAATCCTGAATAACTATTTAATATCAGAAACCAAATTCAGGACTTCAGTGTGAAACACGCTACAGTAATGGCTGCATTCTCCTATCTTATGAGTAATACTAGGAAATACAGAGTTCATGTCATCGTTCTTGAAGGGTTCAAGTCACGTTTAAACCCATAATTTCTATAAAATATATAGTTCAGTACAATTATCATACTTGGCTTTTGGAGCTTTGAGATGAGGCTTTATGGAGACATGTGATTACCTTAAGTATCTACAGGGAATAAAATCTACCTCTTTGGACTCTTCCTTCCAGTTATTTATACCTGGGAGTGTTTAAACTTCTTGTTATTCTATTTCTTATGTTTACTCTCGAAGCTGTGGATGGACACGGTTTCCACTACTGCTTCTTTCAGTGCATTCCATTTGTTGATCAGGTAGCACCCTAAGAATATTTATGTAATTCTCCCTGATATATTTGAGCTTCCAGCTTTCATTGGGTCATGTCCTTTTTCCCCCCTCAATTTGAAAAGATTACCATTGTCCATAGTGTCTATTACCCTCTATATTTTGCATAGTGATCATATGTCCTCTGGCCCTTATCTCAAGATTTGTTACATTTTTTGAGCGAGTGTACTTGCCTAATTGTTCCAAGTGCACAATCAGTGTTAGCTGTTAGACCATGTCTTTTTAGCTGCATGTCAAATAATGCAATGGCTCTCCCTAGATTTGTTACATACATTGAAACCTATGTATGGCATTAGCCTCAACTTCCTTCTGTAGCTAAAGACACGTTTCCTTATACTCCTATGGCTTCCTCAATCTTTCCTTGTTCTACAATAATTTCAGTCCTGAACAAGTCTTGTGGCTTATCTCTGAAATTTCTAGTTTTATATTGTGCTTTTTTAGATGAGGATTTCATGCCATGGTTGCATATTCCAGATCTGGATTGGAATAGGGAGTATAGAAAACCCAGAATGCCTCCTTGTCGAAATTTATGATAGCTACTATTAATGTTTGCCACCTATGCATATGGTACCATGTGATTCCTTTGGTATTTGTCTTTGAAGACAGTTTAGGAGTTGTATGTATGAGCACAATGGCATTGAATGACAATAAGATGTAGTAAATTTAATGAACCAAAATATTTTGATATGCTTGTTTTCCATCAGGCTCTGGAATGAATGTGCAGATTGCCATGAACTCCTACAGATTGGCTGAGCTTTATGCTATTATCGATTGTTTTTCAAATGGCTCCTCGAATGTTTAACTAACTTGTTGCCCATGTTTGTTTAATGTGTCAAGCCTTAGACAATAGCATATATCAATTCAAGAGCTTATGATCCTGATGATCATACTTTCACTTTGAAATATAAAGTATAGCTTCTGTTAATGTTGTCATATACTGCACGATGTTTGAGTGCTTGTGAAATAATAAACTGGCACCCAAGAAAACCAAAATCACAAACTATTATTATTATTATTATTATTATTATTGTAATTTCTAATCCAACTATTCATTTTAATGCTTGACTATGGGTAGTGGTACTGCCACACTTACTCACATAATTAAACAATTACAAGAAAAATTTATAAATTTGTAATAATTACATAAATTCAGTATTCATTTATAATCATTGCTATAAAACTGCACAAACTGTAAATCACAAACAATCAAATCTTGTATCGTCTACCTAAGTTTGTAATTTTCAATGAGGAAAAACACAACTCCACACTCACAAATGACCTTATAGTTAGTGTGCACTTAAAACTTTCACCCAATAAAAAACAGCAATAGGGTTCATCACTCTAAAACAGCATTGAGGCGGCAACACTGTGGAGCTCTCCCAGAGATGGTCCCAGCATGTAGCAGAGCAGCGGTGAGTCAAAGTGAGGCATCAGCATACCGCACTATCTTAGGCACTGGGATCTTTTTTCATGAGTTCAATATCTGCCCGAACCATGTCTGTGACCAGTGCCTGTTTTGGAAGAAGAAAGAAATACCATGTCAAGTAGCAATACGTATGTACAATTTTGTGTGCACTATGCTCATACTTATGCATGCATGCATGCACGCACAATACAAAATGTACGGAAACAGCAAATGAGAAACTTTTTCCATGAACCAGACTTTACTTTATATTCGCTTCGAATCAGACATAAGGAAAAAATACTTTTAAATTTCACTGTCAATATGCTATCATTTTACTGGTATTTGAGTATCTGGTAGAAGGATGTTACCAAGATGTACAGTACTTGGATGCAGTTAACAAGTTTGTTCCTATCTAAAGAGAAGACAACCATCATCACAGGATTAACCCATGGTTTAACCAAACATGTAAGGCAGCAAAGCTAAGTATGAGGACATGGAGAAACTATAGAAACAGCACAAGAGAATCTAGAGGTGGGAGGGGGGTACCAGAAGGTCAGAAAGGAATAGTATACTGAAGTACATTTTTTTAACTGTACTGTACACTAGGAAGGAGCTTGGCAACCTTAATTTTGAGTACCAGAGGTTGATGACTGGAAACCTAACCACATTCTCCTTTAATAAAGTTACCTATGTAGCCCAAATATATTTCTATGGCTATTGTATTAATAAGATGTATAGCATGAATTCATATACATTGTTTGCATTCATATACATCCTTACATAAAAATAGTATCAAATATATAATGAAAAACCACTTCCTGGGTGACACTTCAATAGTTTGCCAGAACTTACTATGCTCTCACTCTAGGACCAGTTCTGATTTCCCAGGCACCTGCAACATTCTTAGCTCACTGGGAACAAGGACCAGAATCTTGCCTCAACCCCCTGCTATAAAAACCAACCCACTAACTGCTATAAAAGCTAAAAGGAAATCACACAGCACTCAAACTTCCTCTAAGAAATGTTTGAAAAACATTAAATATCCACATAAAACTGTGTAATAAGCATTTCCAATTACTCCCTTATCTGTCCTTATTTGGGATAGGGAATAAATAGAACACCAGCACCCAAAAATGTCACTTTTATCTTGCCAACAAATCCCAAATGATGATACAGAGGAGTACACTGTTTGGCAATGAAGCCACACCCAGCTACCCCCAGCTTTGTCTGCAATTGAGAAGCAAACAATTCCTGGACTGAAAAAATGGAGGAGCTCCACCAACCTCTTCTGTGTCTAATGGTCAACTGGGGACAAAGTTGCATTAATCTGGGGACCTGGAAGTGGAATCATCATGTCCTAGTCTTATGAGACAAGGCAAGCAGACAATGGACTATTAATCTGAAGAAAAAATGGTCCTGCAAAAGAAAAACACTAATGACTGGTGAGTGGAGAGACCTCTTTCCAATTGAAAACTGGCAAGTGATGAAACAAATGCCAGAAATGAAACAAACCCAGAGTAAACTACAGTATTGAGTGTTTGCTAGCCAGAAAGCCAGCACCCCATACTTCAACCAGGAAGTTGCACCAGATCTGAACTCAAAGAAAACCGGATCCATTTCAGATGCACAATCTCAGTTCCACAGCAAGACCACCACTTAGTGTCACAAAACTTGTGATGAAGACCAGTAGAACCAAAAATAAACCTGCTTAATTAACCTTTGAGGGGGTGCAATTTTCTCAGCTCTAGGTCACTACAGTGACCTAGAGCTGAGCTCTAGGTCACTACAGTGACCTAGAGCTGAGGTCACTTTGGTCACTACAGTGACTAAACATTATTTCAAATTAACTCAATTCTGACACCAATATAAACTCATGAAATTTGGATAAAGAGTTACACTTATGTTTTCTTTAATTTTAGAATTGAGGAAAATAAAATACTATAAATATGCATGAATGAACAACAATTCCAAAAACAGTTTCCAACTTAATATTTTGGGCATCATGGTACTACATGTTCCAAAATTCTTTAATATATTTTTTGTAAGTGTAATAAAAAAGGTTTATAATTTTATTATATAGGTACCAAAAGCCAGAGAGATGTCAAATCTTGGTAATTATATGGATTTATAAGCAAAACTCAATTTCTGTAATGTACTGAAAAATGTCACATGACATAAGTAGTCATAAAAGATTTAAGAAATTGGAGTCTGAAGTAAACATAGGTACAGTATTCAAAAATTAATTTGAATTATAGAGAAACTGTTTAGCTCAAACTAGGTGGGCAGAGTACCTACCTGAGGTTACCTTGAGGTGCTTCCGGGGCTTATCATCCCGCGGCCCGGTCATCGACCAGGCCCTCCTGGTTGCTGGAATGATCAACCAGGCTCTTGGAAGCGGCTGCTTGCAGCCTGACGTATGAGTCACAGCCTGGTTGATCAGGTATCCTTTGGAGGTGCTTATCCAGTTCTCTCTTGAACACTGTGAGGGGTTTGCCAGTTATGCCCCTTATGTGTAGCGGGAGCGTGGTGAACAGTCTCGGGCCCTGATGTTGATAGAGTTCTCTCTCAGAGTACCAGTTGCACCTCTGTTTTTCAACGGGGGTATTCTGCACATCCTGCCATGTCTTCTGGTCTCATGGATGTGTATTTTCTGTGTGCAGTTTGGGACCAGCCCCTCTAATTTTCCAGTGTAAATATTATGTATCTCTCCCGCCTGCGCTCAAGGGATTACAGATTACGCTCTTTAGTCGGTCCCAATAGTTTAGTTTTTACCGAGTGGATTCTAGCAGAAAAGGATCTCTGCACGCTCTCAGGTCAGCAATTTCTCCAGCTTTAAAAGGGGCTGTCATTGTCATTGGAACTGTCAATGCTGTCATTGAGGAACCAATGTCAGAGTCCGACTCCAATCCTGAACCAATGGGAAGGAGAACCACTTACAGGGCCTCTTAATTCCCCAACAAATAAGCAAAAGACAGCATCCCAAGAACAGCAGTGGAACTAAAGTGGGAGTTTGCTATCTGGGTCACCTCTGTTGGAGCAAACCTGAAGCTCGTGCCTCTTATAACAACCCCAACTAGTGCCTGCTGGGCCTCTTAGTCTCAGTTATTTCAGTGTTTTCACCAATGGAGGGGAAAGTTTGGAAGCCACAAGATGTAAACTTATGATTGCTAAGTCTACTAGTCCAAGACTGAAGCTGCCATATGACTTTAAAATAAAACAAGAGAATCTCTCATCAATGAGACCACTACACATGAAGGTCCTTGGGTAAATTGGGAATGCCTCTGGTGTTCTAGTGTAAGCTTTGGGAAGTTGCTGAGGGTGTCATCACAGAAAATGGGAATTGAAAGCTAGAGCATTGCTTGCTCTCTCTCGCTCTGAATCTCATTCATGTTCTCTCTCGCTCGGACTCTCTCATTCTTGCATGCTCTCTCTCTCTCTCTCTTTAAAGTGCTTTAAGGCCTTGTCCGAGGTTCAAATAGCTGATGACTGATGTAAATATAAAGGATAAGCTGGAGTTATTAGCTAGGGAGAGCTGATGGTTTGGGACCAGATGCTGATGTATAGCCTTCTCCTAAAATTATTATGTTGCACATATTAAAAATCCAATTTACAACCCGAAGCCATCTGCAATGTACCACCTGTGACCCAGTGTATGTTAAAGTAACCTACTTACAGTACATGCAGTTAAATTTACACTTACAGTAAAGTTAAAGCTGGGCTTCCAACCGAACTTCTTGAAGGCTTTAGTGGCATCACCTGAAGAAACTCCTGCAAGGAAAGGCAATGTAAATCAAGATTTACTCACTGGCTATAAACATACACATACATGAACACTGCAGCAGACCTACTGGCCATGTGAGACAGGTCCTGCTCACGTCCAACCATTTTCACTCGTGTATCTATCAAATCTATTCTCAGAACTTTCCAAGGAATTCAGTTTGGTTAAACTAGCCATTTTTTGTTTTATTTATACTGTATATAATAGAGTTCTTATATTCTTGTAAAACTAATAGCACGCACAGTGTTTTCGCCAGGTCCTTAATCCTAATTTTTCACCAGAGTTCAACCCGCCAAATAGTTTAAACACCAGGTTGGTCTGCCAATACATAGCCGCAGATACACCGGTGTTCGGTGGAGATAGGGGGCAGCAAAGTGCTGGGCAACACCAATACCTAGGGCCCGATGGTCAGGTGGGTGCCCCAAGACAGAATTAGGGATAGTTAACAGGAAGTCCCAAGTATGGGGAGCTTGCACAGATAGGTGTGCTTTGTTTCTTCCCAGACGCTGCCTCCAGCAATGTGTAGCGATGTTCTCCACTATGGGGCTATCCCATTTGGCCTGTTTTCAGTCGTTTGGAAAAGTTGGTCAAGTTAAGTTAGCAAGATTGTCCCACTGGCCGGCGTTCTTCAGTGAATTTGGGATCATAAATCCCATGGGTCTCTAGGTACTCTGGTAGTATCTCATTCACTATTTACCAGAGCACTGGTCGAGGATAAGAATGCAGGCAATGCTGTTTATTATTTTATATATAATATATATATATATATATATATATATATATATAATATATATATCTATTATATATATATCTATTTAATCTACAGTATATATATATATATATATATATATATATATATATATATATAATATATATAGCTAGATATATATAGCTAGATATATGTGTGTGTGTGTGTGTGTGTGTGTGTGTGTGTGTGTGTGTGTGTGTGTGTGTGTGTGTGTGTGTGTGTGTGTGTGTGTGTGTGTGTGTGTGTGTGTGTGGTGTGTGTGTGTGTGTGTGTGTGTGTGTGTGTGTGTGTGTGTGTGTGTGTGTGTGTGTGTGTGTGTGTGTGTGTGTGTGTGTGTGTGTGTGTGTGTGTGTGTGTGTTGTGTGTGTGTGTGGTGTGTGTGTGTGTGTGTGTGTGTGTGTGTGTGTGTGTGGTGTGTGTGTGTGTGTGTGTGTGTGTGGTGTGTGTGTGTGTGTGTGTGTGTGTGTGTGTGTGTGTGTGTGTGTGTGTGTGTGTGTGTGTGTACTCACCTATTTGTACTCACCTATTTGTGCTTGCGGGGGTTGAGCTTTGGCTCTTTGGTCCCGCCTCTCAACTGTCAATCAACTGGTGTACAGATTCCTGAGCCTACTGGGCTCTATCATATCTACACTTGAAACTGTGTATGGAGTCAGCCTCCACCACATCACTGCCTAATGCATTCCATCCGTTAACTACTCTGACACTGAAAAAGTTCCTTCTAACGTCTCTGTGGCTCATGTGGGTACTCAGTTTCCACCTGTG
The DNA here is from genome assembly GCA_020271785.1 of Procambarus virginalis. Classification (NCBI taxonomy): domain Eukaryota; kingdom Metazoa; phylum Arthropoda; class Malacostraca; order Decapoda; family Cambaridae; genus Procambarus; species Procambarus virginalis. The sequence continues at coordinate 13,384,604 of WNGS01003388.1, read as the reverse complement.
TCCCCTTGTTCGCGTCCCCCCAGTGTTGAATAGTTTGTCCTTGTCTACCCGGTCGATTCCTCTGAGGATTTTGTAGGTTGTGATCATATCTCCCCTTACTCTTCTGTCTTCCAGTGTCGTAAGGTGCATTTCCCGCAGCCTTTCCTCGTAACTCATGCCTCTTAGTTCTGGGACTAGTCTAGTGGCATACCTTTGGACTTTTTCCAGCTTCGTCTTGTGCTTGACAAGGTACGGGCTCCATGCTGGGGCTGCATACTCCAGGATTGGTCTTACATATGTGGTGTACAAGATTCTGAATGATTCCTTACACAGGTTCCTGAACGCTGTTCTGATGTTAGCCAGCCTCGCATATGCCGCAGATGTTATCCTTTTTATGTGGGCTTCAGGAGACAGGTTTGGTGTGATATCAACTCCTAGATCTTTCTCTCTGTCCGTTTCATTAAGTACTTCATCTCCTATTCTGTATCCTGTGTCTGGCCTCCTGTTTCCACTGCCTAGTTTCATTACTTTGCATTTACTCGGGTTGAACTTCAACAGCCATTTGTTGGACCATTCACTCAGTCTGTCTAGGTCGTCTTGTAGCCTCCTACTATCGTCCTCAGTTTCAATCCTCCTCATAATTTTTGCATCATCGGCAAACATTGAGAGAAACGATTCTATACCCTCTGGGAGATCATTTACATATATCAGAAACAGTATAGGTCCAAGGACTGACCCCTGCGGGACTCCACTCGTAACGTCTCGCCAATCTGAGACCTCACCCCTCACACTGACTCTTTGTCTCCTGTTGGTTAGGTACTCCTGTATCCAACGGAGTACCTTCCCTTTCACTCCAGCCTGCATCTCCAGCTTTTTCACTAGCCTCTTGTGTGGCACTCTATCAAAGGCTTTCTGGCAATCCAAAAATATGCAGTCTGCCCACCCTTCTCTTTCTTGCCTTATTTTTGTAGCCTGGTCGTAGAATTCAAGTAACCCTGTGAGGCAGGACCTGCCATCCCTGAACCCATGTTGATGCTGTGTTACAAAGTTCCTTCGCTCCAGGTGTTCCACTAGCTTTCTTCGCACAATCTTCTCCATCAGCTTGCATGGTATGCAGGTTAGGGACACTGGCCTGTAATTCAGTGCCTCTGTCTATCCCCTTTCTTGTATATTGGGACTACATTAGCTGCTTTCCAAATTTCTGGGCAGTTCCCCTGTTGCCGAGATTTGTTATACACTATGGAGAGTGGTAGGCACAGTTCTTCTGGCTCCTTCCTTAAGTATCCAAGGAGAGATTCCATCTGGGCCTATAGCCTTTTGTCACATCCAACTCTAGTAAACCTTTCTTACTTCCCCGCTTGTAATCTCACTCTTCCAGTGGTTCCTGGTTAGCTATCCCCTTCTTAACTCTGGGATTTCTCCTTGTTCTAGGGTGAAGACCCCTTGGAATTTCTTATTCAGTTCCTCACATACTTCCTTTCGCTTGTAGTGAATCCTTCGCCCCTATCCTTAATTTCATAACCTGTTCCTTTACTGTTGTTTTTCTCCTGATGTGGTATGCAGCAATTTAGGCTGAGTCTTTGCCTTGATTGCGATGTCGTTTTCGTATTGTCTTTCCGCCTCTCTTCTCATCCTGACATATTCATTCCTGGCAATTCCTGGCAATCTGTGTGTGTGTGTGTGTGTGTGTGTTGTGTGGTGTGGTGTGTGTGTGTGTGTGTGTGTGGTGTGTGTGTGTGTGTGGTGTTGGTGTGTGTGTGTGTGTGTGTGTGTTTGTGTGTGTGTGGTTGTGTGTGTGTACTCACCTATATGTACTCACCTATATGTGTCTGCAGGATCGAGCATTGACTCTTGGATCCCGCCTTTCGAGCATCATTTGTTTACAGCAATGGCTCCTGTCCCATTTCCCTATCATACCTGGTTTTAAAATTTGAATAGTATTTGCTTCCACAACCTGTTCCTTGAGTGCATTCCATTTTCCACTACTCTCACGGTAAAAGAAAACTTCCTAACATCTCTGTGACTCATCTGAGTTTCCAACTTCCATCCATGTCCCCTCGTTCTGTTACTATTCCGTGTGAACATTTCGTCTATGTCCACTCTGTCAATCCCTCTGAGTATTTTGTACGTTCTATCATGTCCCCTCTCTCCCTTCTTTCTGTGTGTGTGTGTGTGTGTGTGTGTGTGTGTGGTTGTGTGTGTGGTGTGGTGTGTTGTGTGTGTGTGTGTGTTGTGTGTGTGTGTGTACTCACCTATTGTGCTTGCAGGATCGAGCATTGACTCTTGATCCCGCCTTTCCAGCTATCGGTTGTTTACAGCATGACTCCTGTCCTATTTCCCTATCATACCTAGTCTTAAAAGTCGAATAGTATTTGCTTCCACAACCTGTTCCCCAAGTGCATTCCATTTTTCAACTACTCTCACGCTAAAAGAAAACTTCCTAACATCTCTGACTCATCTGAGTTTCAGTTTCCACCCCTGTCCCCTCGTTCTGTTATTATTACGTGTGAACATTTCATCTATTTTCACTTTGTCAATTCCCCTGAGTATTTTATGTCCCTATCATATCTCCTCTCTTCTCCCTTCTTTTCTCTAGTGTCGTAAGGTGTGTGTGTGTGTGTGAACTTGTGATTACGTGTGAACATTTCAATCTATTTCCACTTTGACAATTCCCCTGAGTATTTTATATGTCCCTATCATATCTCCTCTCTCCCTTCTTTCTCTAGTGTCGTAAGGTGTGTGTGTGTGTGTGTGTGTGTGTGTGTTGTGTGGGTGTGTGTGTGTGGGTGTGTGTTGTGTGTGTGTGTGTGTGTGTGTGTGTAAATCACGAAAATTAACACGCGATGAGAATATGAGTGTCAGACCACGAGGAAGGATTGAAACAGGGATTTCCTCAAATACTTTCGTATTTAATAAGAGATCCTTCTGAAGATGTATTATTTAATACGAAAGTACTTTAAGGAAATTCCTGTTTCAATCCTCCTTCGTGATCTGACACTGCCATGTTATATATATATATTATATATATATATCTATATAATATATATATATATATCTATATATTATATATATATATATATATAGACTATTAAAAGAGGAAGGTAATCCAGGAGGCTTC
>WNGS01003388.1:13362341-13381407 GCA_020271785.1 Procambarus virginalis | reverse complement strand
TGTAGTTCTCATCCGAAATACATAATTGTGTGAGCTATGGAGATATTACAGGTATAGGGACGCTGCTATTTGTTATTACTAGTCTTCACAATACAACTACTGTTTCTTAATCTCATATGTCGCTATCTACTGGAGCGAAATCTGGATACAGTGCAAGGATTCAGGTATTTTACCCCTAGTAATAAGATGGTTTGCCGTTTATACAACGTGAGTTTAAATTGATCTCTAAATGTCTCAATTTTATTACAGTCCCAAGGTATAGTGTTCAAGGTGTGTGTGTCACAATCTTTGTCAAACACTTTACACTTTACTTCACCTAGTTCCCCATACAAGCCCAACTGCCAGAGATACTTGTAGCCAAGTCTTATTCCAGCTGTGACAAGTCTGTTAGTCTGCTGACTTTGTTACCTGCCCCATACACATGTTTTACTTCAACATTTCATTGTGATGAACAATGGGCTGCTAGCTCCAGTTTGTACTATTTGCTTTCTAATGTCTCTGGTCATTTACCCGGGAGTTAGTCAGCTTGTGGGGTACATCCTGTGGTGGTTCAGTAGTGCCACCTTGGAAATGGGGGGGGGGCCTCCTCGATATAAGCCTAACGTATATAAATATGTTAGGCTCTTGAACATACATACGTACGTACGTACGTGTGTGTGTGTGTGGTGTACTCACCTAATTGTGCTGCGGGGGTTGAGCTTTGGCTCTTTGGTCCCGCCTCTCAACTGTCAATCAACTGGTGTACAGTTTCCTGAGCCTACTGGGATTTTGTGTGTGTGTGTGTGTGTGTGGTGTGTGTGTGTGTGTGTGTGTGTGTCGGGAGAATTGCCCAGTTGCTGGAAGAAGGCAAATGTCGTGCCGATCTTCAAGAAAGGCGATAGGGAGGAGGAACTTAACTATAGACCTGTATCACTGACAAGCATCCCCTGTAAAATACTGGAAAGAATAATTAGGCTACGACTGGTTGCGCACCTGGAGAACGTTAGGTTTGTGAACAAACATCAACATGGGTTCTGGACAGGGAAATCGTGCCTAACAACCTTCTGGAATTCTATGATAAAATAACGAGGATAAACAGTAACAAGTGTGTTACTGTGTTCAAGTTCAAGTGTGGTATCATTCCTGGTTCCGCTCTGCTCTGTTCCCACTTTCTTTGTTCCATTGTTCCCGACGCTGTGCCAAGCATCCCAAGCAAGGCACAAAGGAAACGCCGGCACGCCAGAGCTAATTTGTTAGTATACATATCTTCACCAGGGCAGAGCTTTGAGAGAGTGTCTCTCTCTCTCTCTTCTTTCTCTCTCGTTCTCTCTCTTTCTCTTATAGACTCTTTCTCTCTCTCTCTCATCTAGCTCATCGCTATAATCCTATGCCACATACTCTCCCCACTCATGTGTGTGTGGTGTGTGTGTGTGTGTGTGTGGGTGTGGGTGTTGTGTGTGTGTGTGTGTGTGGGTGTGTGTGTGTGTGTGTGTGAACTCGCCTATTTGTGCTTGCGGGGGTTGAGCTTTGGCTCTTTGGTCCCGCCTCTCAACTGTCAATCAACTGGTGTACAGATTCCTGAGCCTACTGGGCTCTATCATATCTACATTTGAAAACTGTGTATTGCGTCAGCCTCCACCACATTACTGCCTAATGCATTCACCTGTTAACTACTCTGACACTGAAAAAGTTCTTTCTGACGTCCCTGTGGCTCATGTGGGTACTCAGTTTCCACCTGTGTCCCTTGTTCGCGTACCACCAGTGTTAAACAGTTTATCTTTATCTACCCTGTCAATTCCTCAGAGAATTTTGTAGGTAGTGATCAGGTTCTCCCTTATTCTTCTGTCTTCCAGTGTCGTGAGGTGCATTTCACGCAGCCTTTCCTCGTATCTCATGCCTCTTAGTTCTGGGACTAGCCTAGGCATACCTCTGAATTTTCAAGCTTCGCCTTGTCCTTGACAAGGTACGGGCTCCATGTTGGGGCCGCATACTCCAGGATTGGTCTCACATGTGTGGTATACAAGATTCTAATGATTCCTTACACAGGTTCCTGAAGCATTTCTGATGTTACCCAGCCTCTCAACGCAGCAGATGTATTCTCTTGATGCGGGCTTCAGGAGACAGGTTGATGTGATATCAACTCCTAGATCTTTCTCTCTGTCCGTTTTGAAGGACTTCATCTCCATTCTGTATCCTGTGTCTGCCTCCTGTTTCCACTGCCTAGTTTCATTACCTTACATTTACATGGGTTGAATTTTAGCAGTCATTTGTTGGATCATATATTCAGTCTGTCTAGGGTATCTTGTAGCCTCATACTGTCTCCTTCCGTCTTAATCCTCCTCATAATTTTTGCATCATCAACAAACAATGAGAGGAATGATTCTATACCATCTGGAAGATCATTTACATATATAAGAAACAGCATGGGTCCACGAACTGAACCCTGTGGGACTCCACTGGTGACGTTTCGCCAATCCGAGACCTCACCCCTCACAGTGACTCCGTCATCTATTACTTAGGTACTCCCTTATCCAACGGAGTACCTTCCCTTTCACTCCTGCCTGCATCTCCAGCTTTCGCACTAGTCTCTGGTGTGGTACTGTGTTAAAGGCTTTCTGGCAATCCAAAAATATGCAGTCTGCCCACTCCTCTCTTTCTTGTCTGATTCTTGTTGCCTGGTCGTAGAATTCAATTAGCCCTGTGAGGCAGGACTTGCCATCCCTGAACCCATGTTGATGCTGTGTTACAAAGTTCTTTCGCTCCAGATGTTCCACTAGTTTTCTTCGCACAATCTTCTCCGTCAGTTTGCACGGTATGCAGGTTAGGGACACTGGCCTGTAGTTCAGTGCCTCCTGTCTATCCCCTTTCTTGTATATCGGAACTATATTAGCTGCCTTTCAAATTTCTGGCAGTTCCCCTGTTGCCAGTGACTTATTATACACTATGGAGAGTGGCAGGCACAGTGCTTCTCCTCTTTCCCTTAGTATCCAAGGGGAGATTCCATCTGGGCCTATAGCCTTTGTCACATCCAACTCTAGTAAACACTTCTTTACTTCCCCGCTGGTAATCTCAAACTCTTCTAGTGGTCCTGGTTAACTATTCCCTCTCTTATCTCTAGAATCTCTCCTTGCTCTAAGGTGAAGACCTGGAATTTCTTATTCAGTTCCTCACACACTTCATTGTCGTTTGTAGTGAATCCTTCTACACCTGTGTGCAGAAGTTTGTGCGTGTGAGCGTGAACGTGTGAGCGTGAGGGAGTGAGCGTGAGGGAGCATGCGTGAGTGAGTGAATGAGCGTGCTGCGTGAGTGAGTGAGTGAGTGAGTGAGTGAGTGAGTGAGTGAGTGAGTGAGTGAGTGAGTGAGTGAGTGAGTGAGTGAGTGAGTGAGTGAGTGAGTGGAGTGAGTGAGTGAGTGAGTGAGCGAGTGAGTGAGTGAGTGAGTGGTGAGTGAGGAGTGAGTGAGTGAGCGAGCGAGTGAGCGTGAGTGAGTGTACTTACCTAGTTGTGCTTGCGGGGGTTGAGCTCTGGCTCTTTGGTCCCACCTCTCAACTGTCAATCAACTAATGTACAGGTTCCTGAGTCTACTGGGCTCCATCATATCTACACTTGAAGCTGTGTATGGAGTCTGCTTCCACCACATCACTGCTTAAAACATTCCATTTGTTAACCACTCTGACACTGAAGAAATTATTTCTAACGTCTCTATGGCTCATTTGGGCACTCAATTTCCACCTGTGTTCCGTAGTGCGTGTGTCCCTTGTGATAAATAGCCTGTCTTTATCTACCCTATCAATTCCTCTGAGAATCTCGTATGTGGTGATAATGTCCCCTCTAACTCTTCTGTCTCCCAGTGACGTGAGGTTTAATTCCCGTACTCTCCTCGTAGCTCATACCCCTCAGTTCGGGTACTAGTCTGGTGGCAAACCTTTGAACCTTTTTCCGGTTTAGTCTTATGCTTGACTAGATATGGACTCCATGCTGGAGCCGCATACTCCTGGATTGGTCTGGCATATGTGGTATACAAAGTTCTGGAAGATTCCTTACATAGGTTTCTAAAGGCCGTTCTTATGTTAGCCAACCTGGCATATGTTGCTGATGTTATCCTCTTGATATAAGCTTCAGGGGACAGATCTGGCGTGATATCAACCCCCAGGTCTTTCTCTCTCTCAGACTCTTGAAGGATTTCATCTCCCAAATGATACCTTGTATCTGGTCTCCTGCTCCCTACACCTATCTTCATTACATTGCATTTGCTTGAGTTAAACTCTAACAACCATTTGTTCGACCATTCCTGCAGCTTGTCCAGGTCTTCTTGAAGCCTCAAGCTGTCTTAATCTTAATCCTCCTCTGCCTTAATCCTTCTCATAATTTTGGCGTCGTCAGCAAACATTGAGAGGAATGAGTCTATACCCTCTGGGAGATCATTTACGTATATCAGAAACAGGATAGGTCCAAGTACAGAGCCCTGTGGGACTCCACTGGTGACTTCACGCCAGTCTGAGGTCTCACCCCTCACTGTAACTCTCTGCTTCCTATTGCTTAGGTACTCCCTTATCCACTGGAGCGCCCTACCAGTTACTCCTGCCTGTTTCTCCAGCTTATGCATCAACCTTTTATGGGGTACTGTGTCAAAGGCTTTCCAACAATCCAAAAAAATGCAGTCCGCCCATCCTTCTCTTTCTTGCTTAATCTTTGTCACCTGATCGTAGAATTCTATTAAGCCTGTAAGGCAAGATTTACCCTCCCTGAACCCATGTTGATGGATTGTCACGAGTGTGAGTGAGTGAGTGAGTGAATGAGTGAGTGAGTGAGTGTGGACACACACATCTACCCGGTTACAACAGCAAGGTGCACATGTGATTGATGACAAGAACAACAATGCATACATGTGCATAGTCACAACAACAATGCACACATCTGCCTAGTCACAACAACAATGTACCCTTGTGTCTGGTCAAAACAGCGATGTACATATGTGTCTGGTCTAAACAATAATGCACACATGTGTCTGGTCAAAACAACAATGCACACGTGTCTGGTCAAAACAACAATGCACACACGTGTCTGGTCAAAACAATGCACACATCTGCCTAGTAACAACAATGCACCCATGCGTCTGGTAAAAACAACAATGCACACATGTGTCTGGTCAAAACAACAATGCACACAGGTGTTTGGTCAAAACAGCAAGGCACACATGTGTCTGGTCAAAACAACAATGCACACACACATGCCTAGTAACAACAACAATGCACACATGTGGCTGGCCACAACAACAACGCATACATGTATCTGGTCACCGCCAATTGGCACACATCTGCCTGGTGATGACGACAAGATTTCAGTCCTATATTGTGGCTTATTGAGCTTGAAACCATTGCTCCTTCTTTGTGCTACATCTGACCTTTTGAAGAAATTGTCTGGATCAACATCTTCCAAATTGTTCAGTATTTTAAGTTTCAATGAGATCTGCCCTGTCATGCCTGGTTTGCTGTGTTGTCAGCCTTGTGGCCCTCAACCATTCCTGGTACGAGAGAGAACATAGTTCTGGAATGATTTTTTGTCGTCCGGTGTTGTATTTTCTCCAGATCAGCTATGTCCTTCTGAAGATGGTCTCCATGCCTGAATACAATAACCCAGGAGGGGACGCACCAGAGATTCATACAGATTAATCACCACCACCTTTCCTAAAAAGTCAAAGGTACGCTTAATTATTCCTAGGGTTTGGTTGGCTGGCGTTTTTTTACTGCTGCTCCTACCTGTTGTGCAACTTTCAGTGAATGGTGGATTTTGACGTCGTCCTTTTCCTCGTCAATCTTCTGCAATGTAGAAGATTGACCCAAATTGTAGTTGGGTCACAACTACAATTTGGTAGTTGTGAAGTGGGTTGTTATGCCCCACATGCAGTCTTATTTTTTCGATAATAAAAAACATTGGCCAGTCTTCTGGCCATTTGTGGAGTTCATGTAGATCTCCTTGTTAGGTTAGAATATCATTTTCATTTCTCACTTTACCATAGAGCTTAGTGTCATCTGCAAATCTGATGATGTGGTTTGTAATATTCTTATCTATGTCATTGGTGTATATGACCAAAAATGGTTGGCCCCAAAGAGGACCCCAGTGGTACCTGCTTGATGGGGGTCTGGGAGTTCTTCTACTCCCCAAGCCCGGTCCGTAGTACTCCAGTCACCACATTTCTCCAGTCAGATTTATTCCCATTATAATGACTGCTTTCTTCATTTTAACCATTAACAACACATCCATTCTAGCATTCTACCATTTATTCCACATGCCTGTTAATTCCTTGCTAGTCTTTCATTTGCTACCTTATCAAAAGGTTTAAACAAAAATCCATGAATACTTCATTTACTGGAAGTCCTTTGAGTAGCTGGTTACCGTTTCCCAAAATGTGAACAGGTTTGTTAGGCAGGATCTATTTTTAACAAAATTTTATGGATTTGCATGGATTTTACAAGATTGTTCACTGTGATTGACTGATTTCCTCCCTCCATGATCTTGCAGATGTGTGTTGTCAAGCTGATCAGACTGTTAAGCGATGTGATGTCAAGCTGATTTATGGGTAAAGACTGGTTTGGTAACAGAGTTGTGGATTTGTATGACCAATTACAGGGATCCCTTGCACATATATGAATGAGTTTGGATGGATATAAATAGGAGCTGGCACGAATGGGCAAATAGGTCCTCTGTAGTTTCCTTGATTTTTATGTTCTTAGTCACAACAACAACAACATGGTACACATGTGCCTGGTCACTATGACAACAATAAGGCACACATGCTCCTGGTGACAACAACAATACACACACACACACACACACGCATGTCTGGTCACAACAACAACAAAGCATACATGTCCTGGTCACAACAACAACACATACACAAGTCTGGTCACAACAACAGCAAGGCACACATCTGTTGGTCACGACGACAACAACACCACACACATGTTCCTGGTCACAACAACAACACTGCACACCTGAACCTTGTCACAACAACAACAAGACACACATCTCTCTGTGTGTGTGTGGGGGGAGAGGTGGTCCTCTTGTTGTGACCAGGCACATGAGTGCATTGTCATTGTGACCAGAGAGATGTGTACTCACCCTATATAGGTGAGTACACATCTCTCTGGTCACAATGACAATGCACTCATGTGCCTGGTCACAACAAGAGGACCACCTCTCCCCCCCACACACACACACCTCCACCTGTGTACTTCCACAGACCTCTTGTGGAAACACCTGAACACCCCCCACCATTGTACTGCTCTTATCCTGAAACAAAAACACAACACCTTAATTATTCAGTACCAGTAGAGAGGGGGCAGGGAGCGAGGGAGAAGGGGCAAAGAGGAACGAGGGGAGACTGGGTGAGAGGGGGAGACTGGGGGTGAGAGGGGAGGCTGGGAGAGGGGGAGGCTGGGTGAGAAGGGGAGGCTGGGGGAGAAGGGGAGGCTGGGTGAGAGGGGAGGCTGGGGGAAGGGGGGGTGGAGAATTTTCTTGTACTTTTTCATTATTATTGAATGACGTGTGTAGTGCTAAGTGCATTATAATTGCAGTTTGAAGTGTTTATAAATGCAGCGAGTCACCTCGTTGTATGTGTGTTAAAGCTAAACTACCTTTCCCAGCTGTTAAAAATGCAGTATTGTACCCCTATACCCACAGCTCGCTCTCTCTCGGTCTCTGTCTCTGTCTCTGTCTCTCTCTCTCTCTCCCTCCCAGCTCCCCCCTCTCCCTCCCAGCTCCCCCCTCTCCCTCCCAGCTCCCCCCTCTCCCTCCCAGCTCCCCCCCTCCCCTCCCAGCTCCCCCCTCTCTCTCCCAGCTCCCCCCTCTCTCTCCAGTTCCCCCCCTCTCCTCCCAGTTCCCCCCTCTCTCTCCCAGTTCCCCCCCCTCTCTCCCAGTTCCCCCCCCTCTCTCCCAGTTCCCCCCCCTCTCTCCCAGTTCCCCCCCCCTCTCTCCCAGCTCCTCTTTCAGCCGAACCCTCGCACCCAGCCCTCCTGCCCCTTTTTTCAGCACAATAAGTAAAGGTACTTATTGACAGGTAAGTACCCATACTTATCGTCGTGGAAAAAGGGGGCAGGAAGGGGTGGGAGAGGAGGGGGGCTAGATGAGAGGATGGGGCTGAACGAGATGCTGGAGAGAGAAGGCGGGGCTGGGAGAGACAAGGCGGGGCTGGGAGAGACAAGGCGGGGCTGGGAGAGAGAGGATGGGGCTGAAAAGGGGGGATTGGGCACAATTTCCACTCAATATGAAGCTTGGCATCACCCTTAAATGTTTCGCACCTACAGGTACACCTTGTTAACAATGTGACCAGAGGGAATACTCTCTTAGTCTGACACACCAGGTCCTTCAAATATTTCTCAGAGAAAATTAGTAGGAATTAATGTGATATATCAATGGGGGAAATCAGGAAGTATGTTTGGAAGTCAAACAGAAATGACCAACAAGAAACAGACATTAGACAAGCAATTAGGAAATGACTGGTTACTAACAGTAAATTAGTACAAAGCAGCTGCAGACAGAATTAAGTCCATATTAATTTTGGGAGCTTCGAAAAGGAAATACCATCTTGGATAGAGGGCAGCAGCAGACGAGGAAAAAAAATTATTGAGAAAATAGGAGGATTAGGAGAAGGCTTCGTGACAGGAAAATGTCAGTGATTTTAAGAGGATAGTAAATATGATTAAGACAAGAAGCACTTCTTAAGGGTGCTATTTAATAGAGTGAAACAAATTATGGAAGTGCTTAGGAAACTGAAGAATGATGAGGATGGAAAACTTTGGTCATAAAGATGAGACCTCTCAAGGAAATACAAAGAAAAACTAAAACTAAACCTTGATGATGCAAAACATCTAAATGGAATTAGAAGAAAGAAATCCTTTTTCTACAAGGTGATAGGGACTAGAAGGCCTGTAAAATGGTACATAAAAACAAACCAACAAAATCATTAGAAAAAGGAGAAGCAAAAGCAAAGAGAGGAACATGTTCCTGAAAATTGTATATACCAACATAGATGAGCAAGATAAAAAATAGTAGAGCTAAAAGATATAATTTAGTTTAAGGTCCCAGATATTGGTGCACTAAGAGAGAGAACGCTTGAATAAAATATTTAAATGAGTTGTATTCCCAAGGGGCTACTAAATTGAAGATGTGACAGAAAAAACTAGAAAGGGTGAATGTGCTGATGAAAGAATACAAGAAGATTACAGAGTTAATAATTGACAACCCATGAGAAGTTGAGATAAAGGCATTGCAGGTTTGGAATCTGGATGATAAACTTAATTTTATAAACTAAAAGCAATTTGCTTTTAATGAATTTACAGAATAGGCCTGGTTCTGTTTACATTTGCCCGGTATCCCATTTTAAAAAATTCTTTCAGCCTCTCTTCTCATTGCTGTGTAGTTGTTTATTGTTTCTTTGTATTGCTGGTACATTGAGGGTTTGGCCTCTTCCAATATTGATTTAATTTTTGTGTCTTTTGGTTTCTAGTGCCTGTCGCAGTTTGTTGAACCAATCCTGTTTCCTGGTTCTGTATCTCTGTTTTGATATATACAGTACCAAACAGTAAACAATGTACTGTACAGAATATGTTCACAGATTTTTTGTACACATATAAGCATAAATATTTTTTTTGCCTTGTAAATTTTTATAAATATTGTTTCATATATTGTACGCTAAACAAAACAGTACATACAGGTACCAACCCTGTGGCTGAAAAATGTTGTTGCTATGTTAGGGATTAAACTCGCCTGTCCACACAAAAATATTTGAGTTGCAAGTACAGTACAGTACTTAAATACTTGTACTGTATAGCTTAATAGAAAAACATTACTGTTCTTACCAAGGATCAAATTGTTTTTCCACATACGATTTCTTATGATTCTTAGGTGTTGTTACTTGGGATAACTGTTTGTTGTGGAGAACTTTGGTAAATTTGAGACTTCTACAGAAGATGATGACATGCTAAAGATTTTACGGTTGGCACACTCTTTCTGCATGCTTCTATATGCACACTCACCCCACAAGCCTCAAAAGCAATATCATTTTGGGTTCATGCACTTAGGATGGAATGAAGAGTTTTGGAACCAAGCCTTAACCTTGTGTCCCTGTTTACTCAGCAGATCGTGTATTGAGTAAAATTAATAGGGTCAGGCTTTAAAAAAAAATACAGAATGAGAGGGCTCTTAGCTTGCTAACATTAGTGTACGCATCTGCTCTTGTACCCTCCTGTGTTAAAATAAAAACAAACTTAGCCACCCTTGTTACATAAACACATTCATGCAAATTTCTTTTGCTTTGATGTGAAAGCATTTCTGATCTACGAAGCTTTTTTGGTCATAAAAAAATTGTCATATTTTTGTGCCAGTATTCCTTGTATGCATTCTTTAAACATCTATATTTAAAAAAAAATTACCAACATTCTGTGCACATTGTTTTTCCAGAAGTTAAAGGGCTAAAAAATAAACCATCTAAAGTACTAGTATGTGCCAGCATGTTTTGCAAACTCTTTCAAATTGAGTTTCCCTTATACATTTTATTCCATTTCAGGCACTGGTGATGAAACTTGTGTTTTGAAAGAAAGAAACAAGATATAAATACCAACACTGTTTCTTTGCATTAAAATATGTTTTGAGATAAGATACACGAAAGATGAGCTACACATAAGACAGAAAAGCTCTCCTTACCACTTCCGCTGGACGATAGTACTTTGGGTTGACTGTTACTCGGATAGCATCTGAGCCTTTTTCTTTCCCAACCTCATCCACACCCGAGCCTTCCCAGTAGATTTCCCTACCAATCTGCAGATAAAAAAACCAGCGTTGAATGTAATGAAACACCATTTTCTGGGAGAGTCCCGGAGGCCCCCCGGAGCTACTCATGGCTGATATGGGTACCCTAACTATTTTGCATCAGTCGATGTGGGTGGAGTTCTAGGCCTACGGGGACCACGAGCCAGAACTTGGCCTCCCTCACAGAGGCACAAGGAGCAATGGCCCATAGAAATGCACATGTGATTTGGAGCATTCTATATGTGCCATTGACCAGGACAGGCACTCAGAAAGGTAAGCACCACAAAACAAACACCTATTCTGGTTAACAACAAAAATCGTCAAACGAGTAAACAGAACTCCCCAAAAGAAAAACGAGCAAACAAGCATGATGTCACATGAGCTGCGTCGCATGTCTGCGCAGCTTCCCCTCCCCCTGGGAGGGGGAAGGGGAAGCCCCAGACCCTTGTGCTGACGATCCTCACCCCAGTTCTGAGGCTGGATATAAAAAAAAAATGCGTAAAAACACCGACTGGAGGAAGGGTTGCCAGGAAGCCTCCGGGACTCACCCAGAAAATGGCTTTTCATTACATTCAACGCTGGTTTTCTGGGGGGAGCCCCTACGGCTTCCCGGAGCTACTTCACCAAAGACAAAACAAGAAGGGGACCTACTCGGGAGGCGGTCGGTGTTCCACTCCTCAACTTGAAGTCGAGACAACGGGCTGCCAACCCAAAGTAACGCAGGCGCGACTGGGCCCAGGAACGTTCACGAGGTAGAGTGCAGCCAGGACCCTGTTCGACCGTCAAAACCCCGTGCCCGAATGTCAGCCCAAAACATATTGCCAAAAATGGCAGCAAGAGCAGCAAACTTACGAACATCATGGACACGGGGATAGACCGCAGGCTGGCTAGACTTAATGACCCTGTGGACGACCTGAGAGACCCCTCACGAGGGCGAAGCAGGGGGGTACCACCACACAAATTGACCCTAATATAAGGGGGGAAGAACACAAGGCAAACCCCCCCCCCCCACCAGGAAAAAACAAGAAAAGAAAAACCTCGCAAGACGACAACGTACCCTAAGAGAACAGAGCAGGCCACTGTTAAAAGAGAAAACTAACTACGCAGTACCCCACGCCTCACCAGTGCAACAACTACCACTAACTCCATCGCAAACAAGGGTGAAAACCTCCCATACACTCGGGGCGGTCAAACGCTAAGCAGCGAAAGACCAACAGATGTAGACCCAAGGTAACTTGTGGAAGGGAATCCCAAGCCCCGAGGGCAGTACTTACAGGGCACTCAGGGAAGGTGACCCTAAGCACATGCAGCCCGAGTACCTGAGAATATTACTCCCAGCTCGCACGACCACCATAAGACCAGCACTGAAAACAATGAACAGCACTGAGAGAAGACTGGAGCTGGAGCCACACAACTATGCATGATCCCATCAGCCAAGGAACTCGGGTGAGGATCGTCGGCGCAAGGGTCTGGGGCTCCCCCTTCCCCCTGCCGGGGAGTGGGGAAGCTGCGCTGACATGCAGCACGGCTCGTGTGACGTCATGCTTGTTTGCTCGTTTTTCTTTTGGGGAGTTCTGTCCACTTGTTTGACAATTTTTGTTGTTAACCAGAAGAGGGGGTTTGTTTTGTGGCGCTTACCTTTCTGGGTGCCTGTCCTGGTCGATGGCAGATATAGAATGCTCCAAATCACAGGTGCATTTCTATGGGCCATTGCTCCTTGTGTCTCTGTGAGGGGGGCCAGGTTCTGGCTCGTAGTCCCCTGGTAGGCATAGAACTCCACCCAAATCGACTGACTCAAAATAGTTAGGGTATCCATATCAGCCATGGATAGCTCCAGGGAGCTGTAGGGGCTCCCCCCAAAAATACAGTACCATGCAATAAAATAATTATATTATGTATAGTAATATTACGATAAATATTTTATTAAAACATCAGATGTTTAATAATTAATCAGACCACCAATAAAACTACTAAACTACTACTACACCAATAAAACTAACTACTATCTACCAATAAATTTTTTCAACAATTTCACACAAAATAAATATATCATATGCTATACTTAGTAAGGTGCTCAAAATCTCTCCATTAACAATTTACAATTATTTTGAAGCTTTAGTCTAACATGGGATGGATCCCTGTCAATGAAACATCATAATCTGTTTTGTCAGGAGCCAGGCAGCCTGTCTACATACTAGATACAGGTACAGTATATATATACAGTATACAGTACTTTAGGCTGGTATTGAGGTCCTTCATCCCCCCCTCCCCCCATACTAGAATAAATACTATAATCTATTCTAGATAGAAAAAATGGCAAGAGGCTAGCATTACCTTCGAAATAATGCAGGGAAGTATTATTTGACTTCTGACTTTAGATGACAAGTGAGGTGTGATAGAATTTGCATAAGGCATATTTATTACCTTTGCATTCTATTGTAAGCTGCACCCTTACAATTTACAAACAATTTAAAAAATATATTCAGATACCAACAATGCCAAATGAGGTAAGAGCAGCTAAAAGTGGAAAGCTTCACAAGTGGTAGTGATTATTGGAGAGATGTTAATAGGTTAAAATGACAGCTTTACTCTGAAAAGTATAAAATGAACATCAACAAAAACAGTACCCATATATATAGGCAACCCGGTTAAGATGGATTCAGAGAAAACAACATAATGAACTTGACTGATAAGCATAATAAATAGTGAGGTTATAAGCCAGGAAAAATAAGGCTTAAAAATGCAAAGGAAGATAAACATAAAATGCTGTATGGACCATACAGAACAAGCAGCTACATGAAACTTAAACAGATTGAAAAAATTATGATGAACAATGACACACTAGTAAATACCAATAAAACAGCATAGTTCAACTTACCTCTTTAAAAGCAGCTTCTACAAACTCTTTTACAGAGTGAACCTCTCCTGTTGCCAGCACAAAATCATCAGGCTCATCTTGTTGGAGAATTTTCCACATACCCTATACAAAGAATTAAAATTCAAATATTAAAGAGTATAAACATTACAAAAGAAAATGTTGTAATGACCAGCATTACTGTTTCCCACTTTCTTAAGGATGAGGAGGTAGGTGTTCAGAGAAAATAGAAGAATATTGTTGAGGTTACACTCAACAGCAACAAGATTCAAGAAGCATGAATCTTGCTGTTGTTATAGCATCTTTAACAATTATTATTATAATAATTATTATAATAATTATTATAATAATAATTGTTGTATTTAATAATTATTGCTCTTCCTTCTGCTTGTTCATGAAGGAAGCCGGCCTCGGGTGAAAGAGGGCTGTGACAATGAGGGCTTTGTCTGTGACAGAGGGCTCTGTCTGGAACCCGTAGGTGCGTGACTGGGACATCCACCTCCTGGGGCTCGTGCGGCCCAGGCTCTGCTTCAGGAGACTGGGGTCTTTCTTGCCTTTGATGAGGGGGGGGGTGTGTTTCCTCTCCAGTCCCGACCACGGCGGTCTCTGGGTTTGGAGTCCCTGTGCCTTCTTTCACCAATTTCGAGGTCAACTCCGGAGCTCACAGTTCCTGCGATGACGCTGGAACCAATCATATTGGCGTTTGACTTTCCATTGGAGACTTCCAGCACCGTGGCGAGGGGGAGGACCTGCTGCTTGGGTAATAGCTTCTCCTCCGTATCAACCTATCCTGGCTTTGCACCCTGGAGAGACCACTCAAGACCGACAACCAGAGTGCAGCTCCATAGTCTCGAGACTGATGGATGTCTCCTACTATAAAATCTTTGAGGAAACAGACACTACAAGGACCAGGAATTATTTGGAATAGTCAAAGTGAAGTAAATATGGCAAAGTGGGATGATGTCAAGTCTGAATCCTTGTTTTACATACAATTTCAAGCAATGTTTTGCTCAATCAGATGGAACTGTACTGTGCTCAGCAGTGCTAGAACCAGAAATAATGCAACACAAGGAAAATAATTAAATGTGACAAAAAGGCTAAAATAATCAGGTGATTAAAAATAATTCAAGTATTGGGAAAACAGCTTAACGATACTCTGCAGTTCAAAACTGACACTTCGAGAAGGCAAGTTCTCAACCCCCACAAGCACAATTAGGAGAGTACAAATGTCATCGTGTTAAAACAAAGTACAGTAGTTTGATGCTGTAGCTTCAATTAAAATATTCACATAAAATACAGTTGTTAAACAACCTTAGTTTTCTTTATAGCAAACGATAGCAGTCACTGGGAACACAAACATAAAATAGAGACTTTTGTTCTCAACACAAGTGTGCATTGCTGCCTGAAACTGGGGTGATGCTGCTCTAATTAAAAAATTCACAGAAAGTATATTATATAATAATTTTCTTTCTCACATGATAGAGCAATAATTTTGGTCACAAAATTATAAACATTGTATATAACAATTATTCGATGCACAAAAATACAATAATGACATTACTGTATTCTTATTTTGACAACATTATTCTTATTCGATTGCCTTACACGGCCAGCCACTCCAGGCATGGTTCACAGCACTAACCTAATCACCTTACTAGTGGAGGAGTAGAGCCCTTACACGGCCAGCCACTCCAGGCATGAATAGAGCCACAGTGATTTTACCAGAAAGAGATGGTTAGGTTGACTGCACTTATCTGGACCTAAACAAGGATTTTGAAAGAGTCCCACATAAGAGGTTGATCTGGAAACTAGAACATACTGGAAGAGTTAGGAAGGCTTCTAACATGGAGGAAAAATTTTCTGACTGAAAAATGAGGGCATTAATCAGAGGCAATGTATCAGAATGGAGAAATGTCAGTAGTTGTGTACTACAGGGTTCAGTTCTTACATCGGTAATGTTAACTGTCTACATAAGCGACCTACTAGGAGGAATATATAATTATATGAACATGTTTGCTGATGATGCTAAGATACTAAAGATAAGAAACTTAAAACTATTGTCATGCCCTTCAAGAAGACCTGGACAAAATAAATATATGGAGCAACACTTGGCAAATTAAATTTAATGTGAATAAATGCCACATTATGGAATGTGGAATAGGAGATAATAGGCCACACACAACCTACAACTTACATGAAAAATCTTTAAAGAATTCTAAGAAAAAAAGATAAAGGGGTGATGCTACATAAAAAAACTGTCACCCGAGGACCATATAAAAATCATTGTGAGTAGCCTATGCTCCACTTTCCAATTACAGAACTGCTTTTAAATACACTACATGGATGGCAAAATTCTAAAAAAATTGTTTATGTCCTTTGCGAGACCGAATTTGAAAAACGCAGTAGTTTTGGTGCCCATATCTTAAAGCAGCACACCAACAAACTGGAAAAGGTGCAAAGACATGCAACTAAATGGCTTCCAGAACAGAAAGACTAAAACTATAAGAGGTTAAAGGCATTAAATATTCCAAAGCTAGAAGATAAAAAAAAAGAGACAATATGATCACTATGTACAAAATAGTAAGAGGATTTGACAAAATTAATAAAGAAGAATTCTTGAGACCTGGAACTTCAAGAACAAGAAGTCATATATTTAAGCTAATTAGGCAAAGCTGCTAAAAAAATATTAGAAAAGTCACTGCCGCAGAATGATAGGCGGTTGGAACAACTGCCAGTTTAAGCGAGGTGGTGGAGGCCAAAACCATCAGTACTGTAGTTTCAAGGCATTATATTCTGACAGAGTGCTGGGAAGATGGGACACCACGAGCGTAGCTCTCATCCTGTAACTACACTTGGGTAATTACAACATTAGCCTCACGTTACTAGTAGTGGGATAGACCGGAACCTACACCTCGTCTTATCCGAAACATTTTCTGTTTAATGGATATATATTATCTTTTTTACCACCATCAGCACCATAACTGCTACTGTGAGAAATTTTGTTAATAATAATAAAGGAACATAAGTACAGTGTATACAATATATTTATTTTATAACATTCCAGACTGCTCAAGAACAAGGAACACCAGACAAACCCTACGGTATTCTTTAGAGTACTCGCCTATGGAAATACAGTACGGTAGATTAAAGGAGTAGGAACTGCAGTAGATTGGGTACATCAAATTTGTTGGCAATTCTGTGAACATTTTGCCAGTTATTGTTTGCTTGCCAAGAATATTCGAACAGTATAATAATTTGCTGTATATTATTTGAGTTCATTGTAAAGATTTTTAGTTATTTATCAACATTGGGTTGACACAAGACTCATTGACCCAAGCATGTTGCATTGCAATAAGAACTGTTTACTGGAATAGAATATCAGGATTTTCTTTGAATTTGCCTGAACAAGTTGATATACACAGTCCCAAACTTACGAGTAGAATTCATTTTTAAGAGGGGTCATACTAAATGACCGTAAATGAAGAAATTTAAAGATTTCCTTTGTGGTCCAAAGCCAAAAATCAGTACTTGGAACCTGATTTTCCACAAGTGCAATTTTTTTTTGGTTCCCGTAGTCGGGGACATGAAATTTGTTAGGGGGAAGGAGGGAACCTTGATAAGCCTAGGCCACTTGCCGGCCTTTCTCAGGATGCAACCCACAACAGCTGACTTTTGGGTATGTATAATTGGGGAGCCGGTCGCCGAGCGGACAGCACACTGGGCTTGTGATCCTGTAGTCCTGGGTTCGATCCCAGGCGCCGGCGAGAAACAATGGGCAGAGTTTCTTTCACCCTATGCCCCTGTTACCTAGCAGTAAAATAGGTACCTGGGTGTTAGTCAGCTGTCACGGGCTGCTTCCTGGGGGTGGAGGCCTGGTCGAGGACCGGGCCGCGGGGACACTAAAAAGCCCCGAAATCATCTCAAGATAACCTCAAGATATGTATTTACTGTCATGTGCACAGAGGCATCAGGTGAAGGAAAATGGTGCCAAACACTTCTGTGTTAATGAACAAATGCACAAGGGCCATGATGAGGGTTCGAACTTAAGTCCAGGATGATCCCAGACGCACCTTAGTCAATTCAATCAATCAATCAGTTAGTAGGATCAATTTCAGTAATTGCTAAATCCAAACACAGCATGCATTAGACCTCAAGATGAAGTTAGGTATTTTACTGTAGGATATAGTAGATGAATGACATACTTGCAAAATTAATAACGTGCATAATTTTGTATATTCTGAAACAGAATTTAGTGACTTCATAAAAAAAAAATAGGTTAAATATTTTAAGAACAATGAACCCTGCTTAGATGAAGTTACTGTACTTCAATAATGCAATTATACTTAATATCAAGTAAAAAATTCAATGGTAAAAACTAATTAATATAGCCATCCCACTATGTATAAGAAAATATCTTAGAATATTTAATATATTATTATTAAGATGTGTTTGTAATACTGTTACCTCAACATAGTCCTTTGCATGTCCCCAGTCTCTCTGGGAATCAAGATTTCCAAGTTCAAATTTTTCTAAATGTCCCAGGTGAATCTTGGCTACTGATCGAGTGATCTTGCGCGTCACAAATGTTTCCCCTCGTCTTGGAGACTCGTGGTTGAAGAGGATTCCATTACAAGCATACATGCCATATGCTTCTCTATAGTTCACTACTATCCAATAAGCATACAGTTTGGCAGCACCTAAAATAATTAATATTATGTAATTGGCATCAATACAGAAGAAAACACAGAGAAGATTAAACTAAAAATGTGGGCTGAAGGGTGAATGAATGTGCAAAAATATTTATATGTATAAAATGTATAGATGAAGATACAAACTTGAACACTTGTAACTAGATCATTATACAATACACAGTGAGGGCTGTAGTTAAGTACTACAGCTGGCAATTATGAAATTTATAGGTGTGGAGGAAGCAGATGATTTGAACAAGATGAGAATGTACGACAGCCTCCCACGCACTATCCAGTGACAACCGTGATCTGATAAAGCCAGTTGTTGGCTTGGTCTTTATTGTCTAGCCTGCATGCCTTCACTGCCAGCCTGATTTCATATCTATATGCCCGTTGACTTGATTGCATCCTACATGCCTGCCTGCTTGTCTGCTTGCTACTTGCCAACATGCCAATCTGATTGCATGTTTACATATCTGCAATCTGCTGACTTGAATGCGTGCTACCTGCTTCCATGCTTTCTTGTCTGCCTGACTGTTTATGTAGTTTAGTTCTTGTGATGCAATTAGAAACATAATTGGTACATGGCCAGAAGTGAACACATTACAATAAATGCGTTTGGAGGAAAATGTCGATGGATTGTGCATGATTTCAGAGAATTTGTGATTGTGGTTCAACTAGCCCACCTCTAATAATTATACAATCAATCACTGCAA
>WNGS01003388.1:13348514-13361341 GCA_020271785.1 Procambarus virginalis | reverse complement strand
ACACTGTTTACCGTGACGACGTTTCACACTTGCTAAACACTTTACAGATAAACAGCTACATCTTTTATACATTTAATTGTACAACAGAGTTTTGTTGCAACGGAAGTGATAGTAGCTATCATGTTGATGGTGACCGGTCGTTAGGGGGGCGGGGGCTCCCCACCCTTGACTTGCCTCGTCATCACTGTGGCTCACATCTGTATGTCGAGTGTTCTACACGTGTCTTTTACAGCGGTGTGTGTGTGTGTGTGTGTGTGTGTGTGTGTGTGTGTGTGTGTGTGTGTGTGTTGTGTGTGTGTGTATGGTGGACACTTGGTGTGTACTCACCTATATGTACTCACCTATATGTGTCTGCAGGATCGAGCATTGACTCTTGGATCCCGCCTTTCGAGCATCAGTTGTTTACAGCAATGACTCCTGTCCCATTTCCCTATCATACCTGGTTTTAAAATATGAATAGTATGGCTTCCACAACCTGTTCCTTAAGTGCATTCCATTTTCCCACTACTCTCACGCTAAAAGAAACTTCCTAACATCTCTGTGACTCATCTGAGTTTCCAACTTCCATCCATGTCCCTCCTAGTTCTGTTACTATTCCGTGTGAACATTTCGTCTATGTCCACTCTGTCAATCCCTCTGAGTATTTTATACGTTCCTATCATGTCCCCCCTCTCCCTTCTTCTTTCTAGTGTCGTAAGGCATAGTTCCCCCAGGCGCTCCTCATACCCCATCCCTCGTAGCTCTGGGACGAGTCTCGTTGCAAACCTCTGAACCTTTTCCAGTTTCATTATATGCTTCTTCAGATGGGGACTCCATGGGCGGCTGCGGTGAGCGTGGGGCGGGTGTCACGTGACTGGCAACACCTGCTCTCGTGTCACCTGTCTATCTGTCCCATCTTCAGCTCGGGTGTGTGCTGACAGTCGTTACGGGACAGTTCTATGTTCTCTGCCTACGTCGTCTATGTTGTGTATTCACCTAGTTGTGCTTCCGGGGATTGAGCTCTGATTCTTTGGTCCCGCCTTTCAACTGTCAATCAACCTTTTTCACACACACACACACACACACACACACACACACACACACACACACACACACACACACAGGAAGCAGCCCATAACAGCTGTCTAGCTCCCAGGTACCTATTTACTGCTAGGTGAACAGGTGCATCAGGGTGAAAAAAAATCCGCCCAATTTGTTTCCGCCATCGCTGAGGATCGAACCCTGGTCCCTAGGACTACGAATCCCGAGCACTGTAACTAAGTGACTGTAACCTATCCACCGCTGCCCACTGGATGGGGGCGGTGTGCAGGACAAACATATCAATTGTGACACTAGCTCTCCACATATGTCAGTTGCTTAATTTAGAACCTGTACTTGTGGTCGATCTCGAACCCTTTGATGATGTGACGACTTATATTGAATTTTGTAACTAGTTAGTTTAGTTCATTTATTATGCACCCTATACCCATCTTGTGGGCGGTAGTGGAAAGGGTTACAGAGGCACATAATGGGCTCAGGGACTGAACCCCACAATTCATTTAGCTAAGCAAGTTACAATCTTGATGAGCTAGTTACAAAATTCAATATAAGTCGTCACATCAACAATGGTTTCGAGATCGACCTCAAGTACAGGTTCTAAATTAAGCAACTGACATATGTGGAGAGCTAGTGTCACAATTTATATGTTTGTCCTGCACACCGCCTCCCATCCAGTGGGCAGCGGTGGATAGGTTACAATCACTCAGTTACTACCTACAGTTAGCAAACTGGGGATATTTGGCTAAAATTTCTGGTAGCAGATCATTTTGAATGAAATATTTACACATCGCTGGAACATTGGTTATAGAATTGTCTCTAAATTCACGTATCTTTTCGCTCTCCATCACATAGTGACGAAGTCAACAAAATTATTTTTGTTGACACAGTTTACATTTGGTCAGGTCTACATCAGCAGATAATGAGAATTCCCAGAGATACTAGTAACTGTAAAATACTAGTAACTGTTTTGTAACTAGCTCATCAAGATTGTAACTTGCTTAGCTAAATGAATTGTGGGATTCAGTCCCTGAGCCCATTATGCGCCTCTGTAACCCTTTCCACTACCGCCCAAAAGATGGGTATGGGGTGCATAATAAATGAACTAAACTTGAAACTTGTCCACTCAGGCACCAGGCCCCTAGTGGTGTGTGTGTGTGTGTGTGTGTGTGTACTCTTCTAGTTGTACTCACCTAGTTGTGTTTGAAGGGTCTGGCTCTTTGGTCCCGCCTCTCAACTGTCAATCAACTGATGTACAGATTCCTGAGCCTACTGGGCTCTGTCAAATATACTTGGCTCTATGTGTGTGTGTGTGTGTGTGTGTGTGAGTGATTCTAAATTTATCTTCTTTACAGGTTATTCTCTTGGTTTGGTTATCCCTTAAATTATATCATCATCTGCTCTTGAACTAAAGGAACATCTATCCTCCTAAATCTGCTTCCAGCACAAGAACTTTATAGTTTGCCTTTCAGTCATATCGGAACTAAAAATCTTACTAATACCCTTTCTCTTCTTGGTGTAGAACTACTCGTTTTTTCGACACTCCAACACACCCTAGTAATCTTGGGGGGGGGGGGAGGTAGTGTTTTGTCCAGCTGTGTAGTTTCTCTGTGGCCATCTCTTTGGCGGCGGTCAAGAGACGTGGAGTCCCCGTTGCTACTCTCTCTCCCCTCACCCTCCTGACCTACAATTCCTCCCTCGCCTCTCTGCGCTCTCTTTCCTCTGCCTTGCTCCATTTTCCTAGTTATTTCATCTTTATTGATATAATTTTCCAGAGAAAATCTATGAACGACTTCAATGTCGATGAAAGCTCTATTTCATCTTAGGATTCTTTGTGTTGGCTTGTTTGTAAATAGCAGCTTCAGTGTCCTAATTAATTATTTGTTTAATTATTTTTTACTCTTTGAATTTGCTGTTTTCAGAGCAACTTCCATAATTTTGCTCATGTTCGTTTGTAGATTTAAATATTTCATCCAACATGTTCTATTATCTTGTTGCTTTAAACGACTTGAAGCCATGAGTTCCAGTTCTTTAAGGGTACTACCCGTCCACTTGAGTCTACAGACTTCAGAAACTCAAGTCCTTAACTACATTCTCAATCCTCGTGTTGCCTTTAGCCCCTCTCACATACTTGTTACATCTTGCTAATATATCTCTCATTAATTATCTCTATATTGCAATTCTTGCTACAATTGTGTGTTTTTTTGTTTTCCCCTTAATTTAGACGACCTCCTCTGACGCTGTTCTCAGTCTCCCTCCCTGACACTGAGCTTCTGTAGTTCTACGGGGAGGGGGGGGGAGGAGGGGGGTAGAAATAGCCTAAGATACTCTATCCCTTTGAGATGTATTTCTTTCTTATCTCAATAAACATACTTGAACTTGAATCTGTAGTTCTCCAATTTGAGCTAGTTTCCTCTCACATAATCCCTCGTTCCTTACAATCATCCCTCATATATTCCAACTGCATCTTCCATACTGTAACTGGATCTTCCGCCTGCTTGTGCATTTGTTCCTGCATATCAGCACAATCTTTTGACCTCTGGCCTCCTCCTCCTCCTCCTCCAATGTTGTCGTACAGTTAACTTCCTCTCTCTTGTCGTGCTGTGTCTCCACACGCTCTGTTTTCCCTTCTCATGCTCACTTTTTTGCATTACATTATTAAAGTCCGATTGGTAGACTTATTTGGCCATGGTCTTACCAGCACACACCCTTCTAGTGGCATCTGAGGTCCCTTGTTCAATGTCACAGCGTTCACATTACAGTCGACATTGAGGGGCTTCGATGCAAGGCAAGCCACGAGAACAGTATGTCCTCCGTGAAATTATACTGGTAGCCAAATGCAATATAATATATATTGTCAAATGCCAAAATGCAAGCCAAATGCAATATATATATATATATATATATATATATATATATATATATATATATATATATATATATATTA
The DNA here is from genome assembly GCA_020271785.1 of Procambarus virginalis. NCBI lineage: Eukaryota > Metazoa > Arthropoda > Malacostraca > Decapoda > Cambaridae > Procambarus > Procambarus virginalis. Next base: position 13,357,359 of record WNGS01003388.1, on the reverse strand, counting down.
TATATATATATATATATATATATATATATATATATATTATATATATATATTATATATATATTATATAATTTGACAGAGTGAGGGAAAGAGACAGTGTTCTGGAGAGGATAGTGACCCATGTGAGACGACTCAGCAGGCACCGGTACTCGTTGTAGCTGAATCTCTCATTCCACAAAAGCCTTCATCACCAAGGTGATGTCAGTGATCCTGCTGGCATGTACAAGGACAATTTTCTCAAGGATCCTCCCAAGCGCAACTTGGAGGACAAGCGGAAGCTGTTTATTATATCACCCGAACCGTGACCGTCGCTCTGGCTTGACTTCTCTCAAGGTCATTACCCTCTCACAGACCATTATTATCCCGATGGTTTCATCCACAGGTACGTTGGTAAACAGCGACTCCCCGACCAAACTAAATTCCAAAGGGTAACGAAGGACACTACAGCTGAATTGAAAACGAAGGTAAACAGATTGATCAAAACTGTGAACGCCAAGAAATCCGGACTCCGCCTGCCAAAGGTTATCGGGGAATACAAATCTGGTTATGCGTATGGGAATGTCAAGACCCACAAGCCTGGAAACCCACTTCGACCAATCATCAGCCAGATACCCACACCCACATACAGACTGGCTAAGCGACTCAACTGCCTGCTGACTCCTTATGTGCCTTGTGCCTTCAGCCCGAAGACTCCAAAGGAATTCGTTGACTTTCTTAGATTCAACAGAGCAGAAGAAATTGTTAAACACATATGGCAAAATCTTATTGAAGCGACCATATGAGTCATAAATACTCATACTCCGCCCAAGTAAAACAGAAACAAGCAACACTTAGTGGGCCAGCCAGAGGCTTAGGGCCCGCGCAGGAATAGCCCTGCAAAAAAAAAAAAGTTGACTTACTGCGGGGAGCACGGGCCACAGGGATAAGAGCCTCTTTGGATGTGGAGTCGCTGTTTACCAACGTACCTGTGGATGAAATAATCGGGATGATAATGGACAGAGTGTATAGTGATCCGGCTTGTACTCCTCTTGATATACCTGAGAACATACTGAGAAAGTTACTCCAAACCTGCACTAAAGAGGCACCCTTCTCAGTTCCGATGGGCACATGTATAAGCAAGTAGATGGGGTCGCCATGGGTTCTCCCCTAGGTGTCCTGTTTGTGAACTTCTACATGGGTACCCTCGAACAGAAGGTCTTAGTTGACATGGGCTTGAAACCTCGTCATATATTGCAGGTATGTTGACGACATTTTTATGCAGGTACCTGATGTCAGACATCTGCAGCAGCTGAAGGAGGCATTCGAGCAAAATTCGGTGTTAAGTTTCACTTACGAGATGGAGAGTGATGGGATGCTGCCCTTTTTAGATGTAACAGTTATGGAAAGGAATGGTGGCTTCCACACTGCAGTCTACACTAAGGAAACAAACATTGGAATGTGCCTTAATGCCAATAGTGACTGCCCAGACAGGTACAAGAGAAGTGTTGCCAACGCTTACGTCGACCGTGCTCTCACTCACAGCTCGGGTTGGAAGCAAGTCGATGAAGAACTCTGTAGGGTAAAGCAGGTCCTAATCAACAATGGCTTCTCTAACGGTTATGATGAAGACGTCATAAAAAGAAAGGTGAAATGCCATGCAACCTCTGAAGAGTCAACTAACACAACACTTGTAACCCCTATTAGACTGTTTTACAGGAACTTCTTTTCGACGGCTCATAAAACGGAGGAAAGTGTCCTGAAAGATATTATTATTAGGAACGTTATCCCTACAGACAAAAATCAGAAGATGCAATTGACAATTCACTACAAAAACAAGAAAACGGCCAACCTACTCATGAAAAACTCTCCAGACACCAAACAGAACGCCTTTAAATAAACCAACGTCGTATATGCCTTCACATGACCACTTGGGGACTGTCAGTCCCAAAAATCTCAGTATATTGGCAAGATAACAACGTCTCTTTCTAGCCGATTAACAATGCACAAAAACAGGGCTCCTTCAAAAAACATATAATCTCCTCTCACAACCAGACCATCACCAGAGAAATATTAACAAGCAACACAGAAATCATCGATAGATACAGCGATAGCAGGAGACTCGACATCAGCGAGGCCCTACACATCAAAAAGTCAACACCAGCATCAACAGCCAATTAACACATATTATATTCTACCCACTTCAAGACCCCGAACCAACATAAAAGCAGCAAGAGACAATATGGGCCAATAGGCTTTCTGCAGTTACTTCCATTCTTATGTTTTCATACCCATTGATTCATGTTTGCAATGAACCAGTCTGTTGCTGGTGACCACCAGACCCAGTCTGTTGCTGGTGACCACCTTGACTGGTTGAAAACGTTTCAGCGTCTTTTCTCATTTCACTTTGGTTTTTCCTGCATACCTATGATCAGTGTTGTGTGATCGTTAATTTTATGCATGCATTATTTATATATATATATATATATATATATATATATATATATATATATATATATATTATATATATATATAACTGAAAACTCACACCCCAGAAGTGACTCGAACCCATACTCCCAGGAGCAACGCAACTGGTATGTACAGGGATGCCTTAAACAATGGCATCCCTGTATTGTTTAATGGACATCCCTGTTTAAGGCATCCCTGTACATACCAGTTGCGTTGCTCCTGGGAGTATGGGTTCGAGTCACTTCTGGGGTGTGAGTTTTCAGTTGTATCTAGTCCTGGGGACCATTCAGGCTTGTTTGCATATATATATATATATATATATATATATATATATATATATATATATATATATATATAAAGTTATACACAAAATCACATAATTAACTTTAAAATTAATTATAAAAATGTAATTCTACTCTAATCCTTCAAGCTAGTGTACAGAACTCGTGCAAAAGATCATTAACTTTTAAATCACTACAATCTTGACAATACAAGTTCAGTCGTCACTGCCGGCTTTAAAGAAATAAAAAAAAAAAAGAGTTCAGGGTCTCTCTTACAAAAACTGTTCGTCGTCCACGAGGCGAGCATTAGCATTATGAAGCATTATTTGGTATTAATGGAGCAACCCTTCGACACCAGTTATGCATGTCACTCCAAGCATCTGGGTCTAGAGTAGACATGACTGCTTGCCGTTGAGTGGGTACATGCACACCGACTCTAACCACACCCAGCTTTACAATTGTTACCCTTTCACACCTGCCCTACACCTTTCAATCTCTTATACTTCACTACAAACTGGCTAACTCTGCCATTTTTCTTACATAGATTTAGGAATGACAGTTGTATCTATCATTCAACAAGGTGCCACGGCCTTCCATAGATCGCTGGCCGCAAAAGCCATGAAGAGAGGGTTTAAAAACGTCGATCCTGGACACAGATTCATTCACCAATACTCTACAAGGGACCAAGCCATGCACAGAAAACGGAGACCAGAAATACTACAATGCCGTAAGATGCTTATAAATTACCTGCGATGTTTGTAAAGTTATGTTATAATCAAGTCCAAAGTCAAAATGTCAAAATGTTATAACCAGTCTACAAAAACGAAATCAAAGCATGACAAGAGAGAAGCGAGGCAAGGGCGGTATGATCGTGGAAGAAGCACATCCGAGAGTGCAAGACAGACTGAGCCAGCCACGGTGATGATGATGAAGATTAAGCCACCCAAAAGGTGGCACGGGCATGAATAGCTCGTAAGTGGTGGCCCTTTTGAGCCATTACCAGTATCAAGAGCTGATACTGGAGATCTGTGGAGGTGCGACTGCACCCTGCGTGACGGGAGATGTCTCCCGTGGAGCCAGCCACGAATACTCGCACATTATAAGGCCATCATGCTATGAAGCTCCGCAGTTTTTAGTATGGAGCCGGATTCGGTATGACGAACATGGGGGCGGGGGGGGGGGGGGGGTTGAACATACACACGGGAGGGAGGGAACTATCAGGAGAAAGCGCCCAGCTATTAAGACTATATAGCACTTGGAAGGGATCAGGATAAGGATTTGGGATGGGACGGAGGGAAAGGAATGGTGCCCAACCACTTGGACGGTCGGGGATTGAACGCCGGTCGGGTAAACATACAGATGTTGTGCTGGCAGGTGATGTGTCAGTCCACCTAAGGTTTCCCAACGTCAAGAAACTGTCGTACTAAAGTGCCCTTATCCTAACCTACCAGAGGACCCAAAATAGAAATCGGGACAGTATGTCAATTTCGCGAACCGCTACCATTTTCTAGTACGACAATTTTGGGCATTAGAGTATACGTCAAAATGCGACGTTCTATTAGGAGGACGTGCCGGTTGATCAGTCAACTGGTGTCTTATTGTACATCCTCTGGAATGAGCGATCTCCTTCCCATAGCCTCATGCATATTAAAGTGAAGTAAACAGCTTAGCTGAAACATTCTTAAGTTTTATATGTTGCTATATTTTTGTTCATATATAACGCGGGGAACGTACAAGAAGAGTCATTTCTTAATTTATAAGTGAAATAATGTAGCTTTTCTCAGCTCGGTTAATAATGGAGATGAATACATCGAGCATCATGAACGTGCGGTAGATGGCGTGAGGAGGCTGCCTGCAGGCCGGGGCTGCGGTGCGCCGGCCCACACACTTGTATTCTTCCAAGGTAGTCTGACCTCCCAACTAATTCGTCTCATTTTGTACGTTATGGTCCCCAACGAACAAAATATTAGGAAAAGTAGTGGCACACAAATGTCGACGTTTTCTACGCTCAGGGTGGTTAGGTTAGGTGAGTGGTTGGGTTCGTGCGTTTATTTCTGATTAGTACTTTGTTTGGCAATAAATCCTCAAATCAAATAAATCTCAGGATTAACAATACCCAAATTTGTAACAAAGTAGATGGCAAATTCCTTGGCGTTCTCATTGATCGCAAGCTGAATTTCCAAGAACACATTCTAAATATATCAAAAAAAGTTTAAAAAACTGTTGGCATTCTTTCTAAGATTAGATATTATGTACCTCGCCCTGCCCTGGTGACACTATTACTCTCTCATCTATCCTTATCTCAACTATGGTATTTGTGCTTGGGGTTCTACTACCCAAAATCATTTACGTCCTCTAATTACCCAACACAAAGCTGCTATTAGAACAATCTCCAACTCTGGCCCCAGACATCACTCGGTACCCTTACTCAAATCTCTGAATATGTTAGATATTAAGTCACTGCACATCCTCTCATGTGTATTTATATATATAAAACGCTGAACTGTAATGTCAATCCTGACCTTAAAAGCTTCCGAGAAGGTTGTAACGGATCTCATGAGCACCACACCAGAAACTAATACGTATTTGATATTCCAAGAGTACGACTTAGTCAAACCATAAATGCTTTACAAATCAAGGGACCTCGAATGTGGAATGACCTTCCCAATTATGTTAAAGACTGTACCTCTCGCAACCAGCTTAAGATAAAAACTAAGTACCACCTAATTAACTCAATGTATCCTACCTCACCCTCAAAATGTCTACCCATGTCTACGATTTTTAACAATGCTGTTTGTTGACCAAATTGTATTTTAGCTTTTTTCTGCCATGCTCCCCCCCCCCCTTTTTTCATTTTTCTGATTTTTTTTCACAACACAATTTATACTATAATCTAAGTTAGTATTAAGTTTTAGTCTTAGTGTTTTCCTGCCCGAAACGCTTTGCGTAATAGTGGCTTTAGGCATTGTATGTACTAGCTCTATCTATGAATCCATCAACTTTTGTATTTCACCTTGTATATATGTATTCAGGTATTTCACCTGAATAAATATTTGTATATTTGTATTTGTATTGTAAATGGTTAGGCTTTATATTTTGTATAGTGTGGCAGATGAAGAGAACGGGCTGGAGTGAGAGCCCGGGGCTTTAGCAGGTAACACTTGCCAGAACTGTACTGCTGCGGCCAAGCGCTGCGGCCAAGTGCCGTCTGGCGGGGAAAGTGAAAGTGAAGACTTGGCCTCGCTAAAAATAGAACCACGTGAGCCGTCTGGGCTGGCGGGTCAAAATGCCAATAGAAGGAGGCGGATGGGGGGGGGGTAATGCCCACGACGGACACCAGTCTATAACGGCAATTTGTACAAAATAAACAGTATGAAACAAGAATTATGGCCTAAGACCCATACGAGGCAACTCCTATCCATTTCTACCACAAATCAATCATACTTACGTCTAACCTACACTTGAAACAATCCAGCAATCCCACGTCTATTATGGAATAACTCGCTGGGTAACATAAATCAACAATCCTATTTTCAACCCCGTATTTACCCAGGCATTTCTTAAATGTAAACTTCTCCAATTTATATCCAATGCTTCGAATTCTATTTTGTGTCGATATATTTAAAACCTTATTTATATCCCCTCTGTTCTTTGACCCATTCACATTCTTCAGCCATGTCACCCCTTAATCTTCGTCATTCTAGTGAACAAATCCACAAGGGCCGTGATGAGGGTTCGAACTTACGCCCGGGATGATCCCAAACGCTGGCTTAGTCGACTAGGCCACAACATGGTCAAAAGAATTGCAACCGAGAATTTCACCGAATTCACATGGATCCTGCAGCCTCTCCGAGGCACAAACCAGGGTTTTACACAATTCCTCCATGTACTCTGAAATACCCCTCATAGTAAAGGAGCTCAGAGCTCGATGTATGCAACCGGAAATTCAGTGGAATTCCTAGTTGCAATTCTTTTGACCATGTCGTGGCCTAGTCGACTAAGCCAGCTGGATGACCGTTGACTTGATTGCATCCTACATGCCTGCCTGCTTGTCTGCTTGCCTACTTGCCAACATGCCAATCTGATTGCATGTTTACATATCTGCAATCTGCTGACTTGAATGCGTGCCTACCTGCTTCCATGCTTTCTTGTCTGCCTGACTGTTTATGTAGTTTAGTTCTTGTGATGCAATTAGAAACATAAATGGTACATGGCCAGAAGTGAAGCACATTACAATAAATGCCGTTTGGAGGAAAATGTCGATGGATTGTGCATGATTTCAGAGAATTTGTGATTGTGGTTCAACTAGCCCACCTCTAATAATTATACAATCAATCACTGCAAACAGACACTTTTATCATCAGTGGATTTACTTTGTTTACTTCTTTTAAAATTCATGAAAAATAATAAATTTGGATCTCTGAAACTGATCCCAACTGTTATCATTTTTTGTAGAATTCCACTTAAAGAGTGGATTTGCTACACACATCATTTTCTAGGAATGCCTCTCCCACATTTTTTTGAGGGTCACAGTATGCATACAGTATATAGGTGTATGTCCTTACCATAGGGTGATCTAGGATAGAATGGGGTGGTTTCTTTTCTGTGGAATTTCTTGAACTTTACCAAAAAGTTCAGATGTGGATGCTTGATAGAATATTTACTTTCTTTGTCTAAGCCACACGTTCTGATGGCATCAAGTAATCGAAGTGTTCCCATAGCATCCACATTTCCTGTATATTCAGCCAAATCAAAAGACACCTGAAATTATAGAAAATTATTTAAACAAAAAGATCTGAAAGTCATGATTAGAAGAGATCTCACACATAAAATCAAAGCACTGTATAAATATTTGAAAGACAAATCAGATAGCTGTACTGGGATTGATATGTAGACACGGTAGCAATAACACACAATGCATAATGGAATGCATTAGGAAGTATGTGGTGGAGGCGACTCCATACACAGTTCAAGTGTAGATATGATAGAGCCCAATAGGCTCATGGAACTGTACACCTTGTTGACTGGACGGTTGAGAGGTGGGACCAAAGAAGCCAGAGCTCAACCAGGCAAGCACAACTAGTGAGTACAACTAGGTGAGTACATCTAATGTTATTCTCCAGCCATATATTGCCATTGTCAGACTCCTGTAGATTATAGTCCAAAGATGAATTTTAACTGAACCAATCTTTCATTGTTCATAAACTGTGTGTGTCTTGTCTGGAAGTGTAGGGTTTTATGGATGGAAATGGAGTACCTACAGAATGTATTTATAAAATCATTCTCATCATCTGTACTGTTGTTCCGTAACAAACACTTTTAATATGGCTGGCTATAGGCAATAAGTGATGATTTCTAATTACTGGGTACGGAAAGACTTTTAGGCTTACTCAAATGTCCCCCTTAGGCATGATGACTAATCAATTTACTTATTATTATTTACTAATGGTACCTATTTACTACTAGGTGGAACATGAGAGCCCATTGGATGTCGGGAATGCTCCCAAGCATCTCAACTTGCCTAAGAATTTAACCCAAGATCATTTGGCTGTGAACCAACTGCACTGACCTCTGCAGGGATGCATCTCCCTAAGAATTATGCTATATGACCCCATATACAAGCCAATTCGTTACAATACTCCTTCAGGAAGACCATACCAGCATTAAATGTGTTAGGTTTCCATTGTCAGGGACAGAAGCTTGTAAATTACTTAACACATTCGCACGGGAACGACGCAGCATTGCGTCATTTTTTAAGTTGAAGCATTCCCTGGAACGACGCAGCATTGCGTTGTTTTCAGCGGCAAATTGGCGGCGGCTTCAGGTGGGGCGCACAGCCGTTTTGGATACTGATATGTAATTAACCTTGTAGGGAATTTCATTGCGAATACATGATACCAAAATGAAAGACATAGGACCAGTGCAGTCTCCGGGGTGTAGTGGGAAGACAACTCGCCTGGCGTCCGCGAGCGCTATGTCTGGGGTTCGTATCCTGGCCCGGGGGAGGATTTACGGGCGCGAAATTCCTTAACTGTAGCCTCTGTTGTCACAACAACAGTTATAATGTGTACTTGGATGAAAAAAACGATTCATCCCGGCAGGGGATCGTATTCCAGTGGCCT
>WNGS01003388.1:13323271-13341468 GCA_020271785.1 Procambarus virginalis | reverse complement strand
TCGGACTGGGATCATCCATGGACTGCTACAAGTTACGAACCCTCACATCGGCTCTTGTGAGCCCGAAACGCTACGCGTACTAGTGGCTGTACAAGAATGTAACAACTCTTGTATATATCTCAAAAAAAAAAAAATTGAGGTAACAAAGTTGAAAACAGTATACCCATTCTATTAGCGCTCACTGGGATTATGCTATGTCACTTTCTCTGTTTGCTGTGGGTGGTACGCCTGGCTTTTGGACTTTATATTTGCATATACAGTACTCCTGTAGGGAATTCTATTGCGAACACAATGTTACCAAAATGAAAGACCTAGGATGGGAAATGAGGTGACAAACGTGAAAGGAGTGTACACATTTTATCGCTTTTATGCGCTCCCGGGTAACACACGCATTCACTTTCTCTGTTTGTTGTGGATGGTATGCCGGGCTTTTGGAGTTTATATGTCTTTAGTCGTGTAGAGAATTCTATTGCAAACACAATGATACCAAATTGAAAAACCCTGGACGAGAATTGAGGTGACAAAGTTGAAGAGAGTATTGTATACACTTTCAGAATTACCGCGCGCTCCCGTGAAACGCTGGGACCCACTAGGCCTAGTTGAGGGCTGGCAGGCGGGGGCCGCCAAAGTGTTAAGCTTATTGAGGTTATCCAAGGGTATCTACTGACCTTACCCAGGATGCAACTACTGACCTTACTCTGGTTGTATGAATGCATGAATGTATAAGCAATGGTTGTTTCTGTACAATATGATACTGTCTAATAGTTTATTAAAGTTCATATTAAATGGAAAACTTGACAAATAACAAAAACTAAAAGCTATGTCTCTCAAATACCTACCAATGTACTAGAAAGTACGTGACAGCAAAAAATTTAACGTGTAAACAATGTCAAAGCATGGTTATCTTGAGGTTATCTCCAGATGATTTCAGGGCTTTAGTGTCCCCGCGGCTTGGTCCTCGACCAGGCCTCCACCCCCCAGGAAGCAGCCCGTGACAGCTGACTAACACCCAGGTACCTATTTTACTGCTAGGTAACAGGGGCATAGGGTGAAAGAAACTCTGCCCATTGTTTCTCGCCGGCGCCCGGGATCGAACCTGGGACCACAGGATCACAAGTCCAGTGTGCTGTCCGCTTGGCCGACCGGCTCCCCTCAATAACAATGGTGTAACAAAACAAAGAAGTGAAGTAAAAAAAATCATGCTGGATTATCAGTGTTACAGCAATTTGAAATATTGATTATCAAAAACTCCACTGTACAGTACAGACTATTTTTTCAAGCTGAGGACTTGAAATAAGTAATAAAATATGTATGAAAAAGTACATGCGTCAAAGAGGGTTAGTCACTTGTTTAAACACCTTGTCGAACTTTATATAATGTTCAATTTCTGTACCTACTAACTAAACACTAACATTTTCCTATGTATAATTCATAAAATAATAATAAACTTATTATTAATATTTACTCTGCAAATACTCTTACCTTAACGTGGCTCTGAGCACCAAGATTGTAAATCTCATCTGGCTGAACACGAGAAATTATCTTAACAAGGCAGGTGGAGTCAGTCAAGTCACCATAATGAAGTGTCATCCTTCCATTTCTGTGGATCTATAAGAAATATTTATTTGTCACCAAATCTAAATAATGTGGCTTCTACTCTTATTATATGAATAACCAGCCTGTCCATTTGGCTGTAGAGTAGGGTTTGGGTGTAGGTGAACCCACCCCCCTATGAAAGACATAAGTATTTTTATTTCTACACAGATACCATTTCTTGTCATCCAGAAATCTGAACTTCATAAAAAAAACTTTACTTCAATTAGCACAAAGCATTTACTAAATATTATTTAATATGTAAAACCCTAACTTTGAAATTTTTTAACAATAAATGAGTATTACATTACAGTACAGCATGATAATGTTGCTATAGTTTTTGGAAAGAATCTCGGAGTGCTATAAAGAGACAGTGAGTGGTGTATAATTCATTAACAGTAATGAATTACTTTCCCATTGGGAACTGACAAATTTTCCAAAACATGATAAATATAATCACAAATGTTTATACAGTACTGAGCTTACATAATAGGTGGACTAATAAATATTGTTTGTAGCCTTTCAATCCATTGAATCAGTGATTCAATGGATTTAATTCTTGTGTTAAAAATAATTGTTGGATTTGACAAATTTATAAAAGTTTAACACAGCCAGCCATCTTATTTGTTTACCTTTTCATCCTCATACAGATGACGAATGCGGCCAGTGTTGAACGATGAAGATCTCCTAATAATACCATGTACTTGGTACCCCTTACTCAGCAGCAGTTCAGCCAAGTATGATCCATCCTACAATTTAAGAATCTTAGTTTTTAACACCATATATAATTAGGTACATCCCAGCAACAACAGGAGACAAATACATAAAACACAAATAAAAGGTAAACATGAAATAAATCACATATGTTATTAGCTAGCTATCTATAAAATTAATGAATATTATGAAGGACAAACAAATATTAAACATGTGGTTATAACACAAAGAATAACAATCAAGATGAAAGAACAGGAAGCACACCACAGCAATTAGTCAGTGAAACACACATGATTAAATTCAACGGAACAAGTGAGTGAGGAACAGTTTATTCCAACAACATTGGAGAAGATTTTGTGGAGCACACTTACAAAGTGCAAATGTAAGCGCACACATTTTTAGTAACTATCATGCAACAGCCTCAGTGTGTGTGTTAATCACTAAAAATGGGGTGAAGACTCATGAACATACTAAAGTATGCAGTAAATAAATACATGGTACTATACCTGACCAGTGGCGCCAGTAATAAGAGCAAGAGGCATGTTTGCGAGGAATGTCACGTGTAGGGTTTCCTCACAAGAACTTGGTGCAATATCTTACTTTCCCACTTTTGGCCTGTTTTAAGTTAATGATGAAGAGTATATATTACAAACACAAGACTGAACCTCTCAACATATCTCCAAATATTATCTGGTAATTTTCCGATACAATGGCTAGCTATCCATATCGAAAGCTTACATATCAGCAAGATTAAAAAAATGCAAAACAATATCTTAATAAACTCGCAAATTCCACAAACAAAATATAACTACCAAGTTGAAGATAAACAATAGTACAGTATGTGTGTGCCAGTCACATCACATGATTGATCAGTTAAACATTGTAAATGTATATACAATATATAAATAAAACAAATAAGTTTGGCAAGTAACTGACCAGTCAACTATACAGCCTCCTCCTTCAACAGGGCAACATTGATAAGCCAAATAGGATTCCAGTGTCTAACAATGCAAAACCAAATTATCCATGGCATTTGTAAATTTAGTTAAGCAGGTTCACAACTACAGTTTAAATTTTAATCCAAAATTCAAATTGTACAAGCAGAGACTTGCATGTATAATTCAGAACACAAGTTCACTTTGCATTCTTGGGGATTTTACTGTAACATTTTCAGATAATAGGAGCATTTAAGCTACATACAAAGTATAGTACACTGGTAGGAATTTAAAGGCAGACTCGGAAATCAAAGATTCACAAAGCAATACACAAAAATGCTTACAAAAAGAAGTGACCACTAAGCACAGGATTGCCCAAAAGTAATAATAGTTATCCACTTCAGGGTTGAGATCATGTGTAACATGCAAATCCACCATATTGCTTTTTAAATTAAATTTAAAAACCAGGTAGTAGTAAAAAAGCCAAGAACATAGTTGCCTCACTGATCAGGATATTTTACAATTGCACAACAGCCTATTTGCAGACGATGAGTCACAATAACATGGCTAAAGATAAGATGACCAAACCACATCAGAAGATGGAGATCTTCTAGATTAAAACACTTAAAACAGTGATTTAAGACTAATGATAATTAGTATGAAGTATGTAAGTTCATAATTTTAACATTTCTTTTGTGGAACAAGGATGTGGGGATGGGAGAAGGCTGTACTTTAGTAGTATCAGATCTAAATGCTTAGTGGTTCTTATGGAATGAACCAGTAAACATTTGCATTGCCAATTCCAGTGACAGAGCAGTATGCTATGTCAGTGTCTGACAACATTAAGATAGAACATGACTTACTAAATACCAAGTTATTACAGACAATGCACAAAAATTTTGAGAGGTTAGTAGGGTATAATAGCATGTTTATAGTGGTGAAATTCCTATACAAATGTGTGATAACTGGGTAACATGACATTTGGTGTTCACAGTAAATCCAGCCACCTAGGGTAAAGTCAGCCATCATTAGTCAATTTACCTAGATTATGTTGCTGCTAGGTTATATTAGAAAAGATTACATTTAGGAAGTAAATTTATTTAATTTAGTTTGGAAACTTTAGAAAGAAACGTGATCTACAATTAGTAATGACTTGCTGAGCAATAATGATCTAATAAAGGGTCCCATGTGAATAAATGACAAATACTGTACGGTTTAATAATTTATTAATAATATAATGGTTATGAGTCCAAAGCATGACAAAACAATTTTAACTGGAAACATGCTCATTTTATAACTATTTAAAATGGAAATAGATGCAGCACTAATTGTTGACTTCCATTAATAGTCTGTGCTCCATATTTTCTTCTTAAATTGGGTGGAGTTAATTTCAAATTTAAATAATGACACAGGGCTAGAAAAAGTGATATTGGTCATTGGCTTCCTATGAAAATCTCTGCTGCCTATTTTTATCTTTAACATGAAATAAGCAAATTTTAAAGTAAAGTAATTTTTTCCTTGTTCTACACTCATTACAATTATAGTATTGCTAAATGGTGACAGTTATAACTTATCTAATTATACCACCTTAAGGGTTATTTGTGAGACCTGCCTGATATCATTTGCTGCCTTAAGCAGGAATGATAGTTTCCTACCTTGAGCTTCAAATTCACTGCCCTTGTGCCCTGTTCAAAAGTAAAATAAAAATGTATCTAATTTCATCCTCATAGATTCCTACCTTGTGCTTCAAACTGACACTGTATCTTGTACTACCCACTTCCCCAATATTAGTACTTAATAACATATATCCTTACCAGTGTAATCACCTCTGTCAGCTTTTGTTGTTGTTATCTGTTGATATAAAAACCTTGCTACAATGTGCCCTTTCATCTTACCTGATATGTTAGATAGAGGACCTGCCCAAAACGTTATGCGTGTTAGTGGCATTGCACGAATGTAAAAATACCAAGCTTTTGTAATCTCACCAACCCATTATACCTTATTGCAAATAAAAATTATTATTATTAATATTATTATGATGGTGCAAGCAATATTTATAACCTTTCCTAGCCTTGACAAATTGAAGCATAAAATTATATTTCTGTAAATATTTACCATACATAACAGGATGAAGGTACCTATTTATGTACAGACAGTCTAAGTAGAGATAAGCTCAAGCCGCCCACCAGCCAAAGTGGCTTTGACTACAAGCGTTTGGATCAGTATTCTGCAAGACATGCAAAGCTACAAGTTCTACCCCATGCTATCACTAACCTGTCCAGTAATACCAGTCAGGAGGGCAACTTTCATAGGAAGACTCTCTGCCATAGCGAAGAGTATAAATTTTAAATGAGGAATTCTTATCAATATTCAAGCAAAATCGCGCGACCTTCCGCCGCTGCAAGATACGTGGCAATGGTTCCGGTTGCCAGATATGAGCTTGCTTAACTTCAATTATCCTCCCCGAAAACACACCCGGATCGCATCAATTTAGAAGCAGATCACAACCGCATTCTAATTAAACGTAACTATGTTTAAATGTTTGAATTTTTCCTTGGAAGTTAAACATTGAAATAAGGCGAGTGATGAGGTAACACCACTTTGACGTGTCACCTGTTTGTTTACATCCGGCGCCTGGCCAACCAAGCGATCTCTGTTGTAAAGAAGGCAGCCCAAGGACCTTTGATGTAGAGAAGGCAGCTCACCTGACTGCCATTATCATTCCCCCGATTGATTGATGATTGATAAAGATTAAGTCGCCAAAAATGTGGCACGGGCATGAATAGCTCGTAAGTGGAGGCTCTTTGGAGCCAGTACCAATAGCTGATACTGGAGATCAACTATTTAGGGAAAATTTAGCGATATTTATGGATTTAGTAATCAGTATATTTAGGGAAAAGTACATCCATACAAAATGAATTACAAGCATAATGTTGGATTTATAGATAGAGTTAGTATACACTATGCCTAAAGCCACTAATACAATCAATTTCTTTCTTTATTATGCACCCCATACCCATCCCGTGGGCGGTGGTGTAAAGGATTACAGAAGCACATAACCGGTTCAGGAACTGAACCCTCTAGTTCGTTTAGCTAAGCAAATAATGTTTGACGCTAGTTACAAAATTATCAATGTTGTATACACATGTACACACCCTCATACATACATGTACATATATATATACGTATACACATATACATACACATACATATCTAATCACCCACACAAATACACACATCAATAATCTTTGTGTCACAAGTGACACAAAGAGGTGTCACAAGTGACATTACAAGAGGCTCACAACAGTCACTATACAAGGCACTTTACATCTATAGTGAGTCACACAGTTACGTTTCGGGCAAGATGTGGGGGAAAAAACTTTAAAAACTAAGACTTAGATTTTTAGATTTTTTACATTTTTAGACTGGATTTTTTTGTTCGGGTAAAGGTACATACATTGAGTTACATACATAATGTTGGATTTAAAGATAGAGATAGTAAATACAATATCTAAAGCCACCTAGTTCGCGGCTAACTTAAAACTAATTGAGATAAAAAACATGAATTGAACTGAATTTATTTAATTCTCAGCTTTCGGAGCCGAGAGAACGTAGCTAAAATGAAATTGGACTTCGCAACACTAGAGGAGAGCAGGAATTGACGAGACATGATAACATATAAAGATCTCAGGAGTATGATGAGAGTAGACAAAGAAACAATGATAGCTACACAACATTCAATGATGATTCAGCTACAGATAGACAACATTAACATCAGTAATAAAAATGATGGCAAGTTTCTTGGCCTATTCCTAGACAAGAGACTCAACTTCAGCACCCACATTCAACACATAACTAAGAAAGTCTCTAAGACAGTTGGTATACTCTCCAAAATCAGATATTATGTTCCTAACTCTGCTCTCCTCTCTCTCTATTATGCTCTAATCTACCCCTATCTTAATTATGGTATCTGTGCATGGGGGTCTACCACTGCAAACCACCTTAAGCCCATCATCACCCAGCAAAAATCTGCTATCAGAATAATAACTAACTCTGCTTTCAGACAACACTCAGCTCCTTGTTTAAATCCCTAAACTTGCTAAATATTAACTCCCTCCACACATTCTCTTGTGTCAACTACATCTACAAAACCCTGTTCTTAAATGCAAACCATGCTCTGAAACTCTCCCTGGACAGATGTAATAGGACCCATTATCACTACACCAGAAATAAATATCTCTTTGATATCCCCAGGGTCAAACTTAATCTGTGTAAACACTATGCAAATTAAGAGACCTAGTCTATGGAACTCACTCCCTAGTGAATTGAAAAACTGTAAAACTTTTGCCTTATTTAAAAACAAAACCAAAAAGTACTTAATTTCATCTTCTTAGTTTCCTACACTGAGCTTTATTTTTTGCTCTGTATCTAGTGTTACCCAATCTCCTAATTCTTATGTATTTAACCCAAACAACCTTATCATTGTGTTCATTGCTGTCTTCCTCTATGTGCTAGCCATTTGCTGTATTGTGCCTACCAAATTTTGTCAACTACCATTCAAGCTTTCATTGCAATCAATCTTAGCTACCTAAGTGCTTTATTATACTGTACCTACAATTTTCTCTCATCTTTTTTTTTCTTTTTTTTCTTGCCATGTAACTGTTATCATTTCTTTTTTATAATTTTTGCTAGTATTTACCTACTAAAAATTTTCTTAGATTAAGGACCTGCCCGAAACGCTGCGCGTACTAGTGGCTTTACAAGATTGTAATTACCATATTATATATTCTCACATTCCCAATGTAACTTCTTGTATATGAATAAATAAATAAATGATTAGTATGATGAACAGTTTAATGAAAGGCAGAGATAAGTCACAGAGCTGTGAAGAAATACTGCAGTGTGATGGTTGACAGTCCTCTACTGAACGAGCACAAACACCTGCAGGAAATTATAAATTTAAAGGACATATTGTTATCCAGAGGAACGTCTACAAAGTGTGTAGGAAAGGAGCAGTAAGCAACAAGGGGGCTAGATTCACGAAGAAGTTACGCAAACACTTACGAACCTGTACATCTTTTCTCAATCTTTGGCGGCTTTGTTTACAATTATTAAACAGTTAAGGAGCTTCGAAGCACCAGGAGGCTGTTTATAACAATAACAACAGTTGATTGACAAGTTTTCATTCCTGTAAACTGTTTATTAAATGTAACCGAAGCCGTCATAGATTGAGGAAAGATGTACACGTTCGTAAGTACTAACGTAACTGCTTCGTGAATCTGGCCCAAGGGTGGTAAGGCACACCTCCCCATCGTCTCACGAAGGAGGACAAGGCGGCCAGGGGGAGCATAGAGCAGGTTCCCTCTTCACTATACGCATTAACCTACTGACCAGTACGCAGACACGGTGAGTTGTTTTTTTTATTCGATCCGCCAGCCGTGGCTCGTTTATTGTGCACCCCATACTCATCCTGTGAGTGGTGGTGTATTGTGCACCCCATACTCATCCTGTGAGTGGTGGTGTATTGTGCACCCCATACTCATCCTGTGAGTGGTAGTTTATTGTGCACCTCATACTCATCCTGTGAGTGGTGGTGTATTGTGCACCTCATACTCATCCTGTGAGTGGTAGTTTATTGTGCACCTCATACTCATCCTGTGAGTGGTGGTGTATTGTGCACCCCATACTCATCCTGTGAGTGGTGGTGTATTGTGCACCCCATACTCATCCTGAGGTGGTGTATTGTGCACCCCATACTCATCCTGTGAGTGGTGGTGTATTGTGCACCCCATACTCATCCTGTGAGTGGTGGTGTATTGAGCACCCCATACTCATCCTGTGAGTGGTGGTGTATTGTGCACCCCATACTCATCCTGTGAGTGGTGGTGTATTGTGCACCTCATTCTCATCCTGTGAGTGGTGGTGAATTGTGCACCCCATACTCATCCTGTGAGTGGTGGTGAATTGTGCACCCCATACTCATCCTGTGAGTGGTGGTGTATTGTGCACTCCATACTCATCCTGTGAGTGGTGGTGTATTGTGCACCTCATACTCATCCTGTGAGTGGTGGTGAATTGTGCACCTCATACTCATCCTGTGAGTGGTGGTGAATTGTGCACCCCATACTCATCCTGTGAGTGGTGGTGTATTGTGCACCTCATACTCATCCTGTGAGTGGTGGTGTATTGTGCACCCCATACTCATCCTGTGAGTGGTGGTGTATTGTGCACTCCATACTCATCCTGTGAGTGGTGGTGTATTGTGCACCTCATACTCATCCTGTGAGTGGTGTATTGTGCACTCCATACTCATCCTGTGAGTGGTGGTGTATTGTGCACCTCATACTCATCCTGTGAGTGGTGGTGTATTGTGCACTCCATACTCATCCTGTGAGTGGTGGTGTATTGTGCACCTCATACTCATCCTGTGAGTGGTAGTCTATTGTGCACTCCATACTCATCCTGTGAGTGGTGTATTGTGCACCTCATACTCATCCTGTGAGTGGTGGTGTGTTGTGCACTCCATACTCATCCTGTGAGTGGTGGTGTATTGTGCACCTCATACTCATCCTGTGAGTGGTAGTCTATTGTGCACTCCATACTCATCCTGTGAGTGGTGTATTGTGCACCTCATACTCATCCTGTGAGTGGTGGTGTATTGTGCACCTCATACTCATCCTGTGAGTGGTGGTGTATTGTGCACCCCATACTCATCTTGTGAGTGGTGGTGTATTGTGCACCTCATACTCATCCTGTGAGTGGTGGTGTATTGTGCACCTCATACTCATCCTGTGAGTGGTGGTGTATTGTGCACTCCATACTCATCCTGTGAGTGGTGGTGTATTGTGCACCTCATACTCATCCTGTGAGTGGTGTATTGTGCACTCCATACTCATCCTGTGAGTGGTGGTGTATTGTGCACCTCATACTCATCCTGTGAGTGGTGGTGTATTGTGCACTCCATACTCATCCTGTGAGTGGTGGTGTATTGTGCACCTCATACTCATCCTGTGAGTGGTGTATTGTGCACTCCATACTCATCCTGTGAGTGGTGGTGTATTGTGCACCTCATACTCATCCTGTGAGTGGTGGTGTATTGTGCACTCCATACTCATCCTGTGATCCTGTGAGTGGTGGTGGTGTATTGTGCACCTCATACTCATCCTGTGAGTGGTAGTCTATTGTGCACTCCATACTCATCCTGTGAGTGGTAGTCTATTGTGCACCCCATACTCATCCTGTGAGTGGTAGTCTATTGTGCACCCCATACTTATCCTGTGAGTGGTAGTCTATTGTGCACCAATTAATCATATTGTGAGTGGTTTTTTATTTTTTTCATAAATTTTAACGCATGTTAACGTTGCGTATTAAAAATAAATTTGTTCTTCTTTAATATATTGTCTTTAATATGTTATTATATATTACTGGTCTATGTATAGTTAGGAGTAGGTTAGGTTAGGTTTGGTGTTTAGGTTTCGTTACCAATTATTTGTATTTAAGTAAGTGTGAAGCATTTGTTGGGTTGCTATTTGACCAGAGGTCGTCAGCGGAGCACAGATATTATATATATATATATATATATATATATATATATATATATATATATATATATATATATATATATATATATATAAACACACACACACACATCCCCAGGAAGCAGCCCGTAGCAGCTGTCTAACTCCCAGGTACCTATTTACTGCTGGGTGAACAGTTGCATAAGGATGAAGGAAACTGCCCATTTGTTTCCGCTTCCGCTGGGGAACGAACCCGGACCCTTAGGGCTACGAACCCCTAGCGCTGTCCACTCAGCCGTCAGGCCCATATAATAACTGAACCGGAGGGAAGTGTTATGGTCCTGATTCGTGCATAATTTAATGCAATTATCAAAACAAAGCACCAAGCCGGGAAGATTACATGACATGATTCTTTCATAAAAAACTCGAATGTCAGAAGTTCCTGCCATATACACCTATCTGCCCGAAACGCATTGCGTAACAGTGGCTTTAGGCATTGTATGTACTAGCTCTATCTATAAATCGATCAATTTATGTAAAATCACTTGTATGTATGTACCTTACCTGAATAAACATATTTATTTATTTACTATAATGAGATTTCTGGGTCAACAAGTGAGTACCAAAAGTACGAAATGATTCACAACACTATATTATATATCGACATCTTACCTCTACTATGGTTCCACCGAGTGGAGTGGACGGGAAACTGGCGTTGAACACACACACAGCGCCACGCAGACAGGGAGCCGGCTCTAGCGAGTGTATACCCTGTCACTATATACTCACGTCTCTCCCCCCTCCACCACCACAGGTGTTGGTCCTCTGACACAGGTGTTGTGGCAGGTATTTTTAAAATTAACTCACCGTCCACAAATCGTTATTCAGGATCTTGTGAAAAAATTAGTTCTTTTTTCTGACGGCCACACTGGTGGCCGTCACCACCAGTGTGGAGCACCACCACGTCACCACCAGTGTGGAGCCCCACCACGTCACCACCAGTGTGGAGCACCACCACGTCACCACCAGTGTGGAGCACCACCACGTCACCACCAGTGTGGAGCACCACCACGTCACCACCAGTGTGTGGAGCACCACCACGTCACCACCAGTGTGGAGCACCACCACGTCACCACCAGTGTGGAGCACCACCACGTCACCACCAGTGTGGAGCACCACCACGTCATCACCAGTGTGGAGCACCACCACGTCACCACCAGTGTGGAGCTCCATCACGTCACCACCAGTGTGGAGCTCCATCACGTCACCACCAGTGTGGAGCACCACTACGTCACCACCAGTGTGTGCAGCACCACCACGTCACCACCAGTGTGGAGCCCCACCACGTCACCACCAGTGTGTGCAGCACCACCACGTCACCACCAGTGTGCAGCACCACCACGTCACCACCAGTGTGGAGCACCACCACCACCAGTGTGGAGCACCACCACCAGTGTGGAGCACCACCACTACCAGTGTGGAGCACCACCACGTCACCACCAGTGTGTGCAGCACCACCACGTCACCACCAGTGTGGAGCCCCACCACGTCACCACCAGTGTGGAGCCCCACCACGTCACCACCAGTGTGGAGCCCCACCACGTCACCACCAGTGTGGAGCACCACCACGTCACCACCAGTGTGGAGCACCTCACCACGTCACCACCAGTGTGGAGCACCTCACCACGTCACCACTAGTGTGGAGCACCACCACCAGTGTGGAGCACCACCACCACCAGTGTGGAGCACCACCACGTCACCACCAGTGTGGAGCACCTCACCACGTCACCACCAGTGTGGAGCACCACCACGTCACCACCAGTGCGGGAGAGAGAGTCCTGGAAAAAACAGTATAAAGACGTCATATATGACGTTTAAATAGACGTCAAATAACTTTGACGTCTATTTACATGGGGATGGACATAACCCAAAGTATATATCAGTGACATAGATGGGAATATTACATACCACAAACCTGCAGATAATATTCAGATTTATGGTAAAGTGGGAAATGAAAATGATATCGAGGCCTTACAATGATATCTGCATGGTCTCCACAAATGGTCACGAGACTGACAAATGCTTTTGAATATCGACAAATGCAAGACCTTGCATATGGAGCACAACAACCTACATTACAACTACCAAATCAATACATTACCTTGCAATATATTGATAGAGAAAAGGACCTTGGCGTCAGAATCCGTCATTCATAGAAAGTGGCACAAGTGCCACTTTCAGGCAGTACAAAAAGGCTAACCAAACCCCTAGGAATAATTAAGCGTACCTTTGACTTTAAGGAAAAGAAGGTAGTTATTCAGCTGTATAAGTCTCTGGTACAAGACACTTGGATTATTGCAACCAGGCATTATTGCGCCTCATCACCTAGAGTTATTGCACCTCATCTTCAGAAGGACATAGCTTCATAGGAGAAAGTTCAACACTGACGACAACAATAACTCCAAAACTAAGGCAGCTCTCTTACCAGAACAGGTTGAGGGCCACAGGGGGCCACAGGGCCATAGGGCCACAGGGCCATAGGGCCATAGGGCCACAGGGCCACAACGGCCACAGGGCCACAGCGGCCACAGGGCCACAGGGCCACAGGGCCACAGGCACCACAGGGCTACCAGACATGGCAGGAATGATCTCATCGAAACCTTCAACATTCTGAACAATTTGGAGGATGTTGATCTGGACAACTTCAACATGTCAGATGCAACACAAACATGGAGCAACGGTTTGAAGCTCAACAAGCCACAGTGTAGGACTGAAAACAGTAGATACTTTTTCACCCACGGGGATACAAATCCGTGGAACCGCCTACCCGCTGAAGCTGTCAATGCCCAAACTCTGCTGAACTTTGATATCCAGCATGAAGAAATCATCAGGACAAATGTGGGGGACCTTTGACAAGCCAACGGCTTCCTGTCCTCGTCGAGGCCACTAGAGTGTTAGTGACCTTCAGGTAAATTCAGGTACAGTCTCATACCAGAGGAACACGTGAGCGGAGCCGTGTTTGTGACAACCACACAAGTCAGCGTATGGAACCTTGAGGAACTTAGGCGACGGAGCCATATGCCCGTATACAGTCGTATTCACAGCCGTATACACAGCCGTTACGGAACAGACCAAGACACATTATTGACAGCCAGGAAGGAGTCACGCAGATATCAGATGTTTCCGGTGTTAGAGTTGTCAATAAGTGGCAAGAGTTCGAGAAAGACCTGGTTAACATGCTAAGTAAAACAAAAGTGACAACGTTTTACGTTGACCCAACAGATTAATCAGGCTCCTTCATATATCGATCTTTGCTGATAATAGTAGACTAGCAAGCGATGAGTCACAATAACGTGGCTAGAGTATGTTGACCAGACCACACACTAGAAGGTGAAGAGACGACGACGTTTCGGTCCGTCCTGGACCATTCTCAAGTCGAGAGAATGGACTTGAGAATGGTCCAGGACGGACCGAAACGTCGTCGTCTCTTCACCTTCTAGTGTGTGGTCTGGTCAACAGTAGACTAGCGAGCAGCATCATAACAGAAGACTGTGATACTTTTTAGCATGAACTTGGCAACCTCCAGAGGTGGTATAACTAGTTCAGTGATGAGCAGATGAACACGAGTGAACACACAGACGCCAGAAGCACACATTAACAAGACAACATAGTCAGCACATGCCAAACTGACCAACATATGGATGTAACACCGAGGAGAATTCTTCCTGTACTCTCCCATTTTACTCTAAACCATTTAAAAAAAATCGCGTCTCAGGAGTTGGTGCTCCACCCTGAAAGCATCTCCATGCGAGTTATGTTACCTACAATGTGCTACACATGTGCGTCTTGTTAAGTGTACACCTTGTTATAGGTATTTATACAGCACATAGTGTCAGGATTGGTTACCTGTTGCCTGTCTTGTTGTATCTCACTCTGAATAGTCACTATAAATACTTCTGTATACATTCTATACTAAAATTCAGTCGGCGTTAAGTTAGGGTTGTAAATATTCAACATAATATCTGGCTATGATGATACTAGTTTACATTGGCAAGTATTGGATTGAAATGGTTGTGGTAGTAGAAGCAGTAGTTGTGATACTGTTACAACTCTTTCAGTGCCTACTACAACTGTTGGTACTGCCCACTTCTACTACTAGTGTAACTACTGGAAATAATAGTAACAGGGACTAGTCTACTAGGGCGACTATAATGTATAGGGGGTGTACACATAACTAGCAGAGTATACCCCTCTAAAATAATTTTTTCCTCACAATTTTCTCTGGAGAACGAAAACAAAAAATGACAATAATTACGAAGAGAAACACGAGTTCGAGGATAGACTTGATTAAATATAGCGTCACGTCATTAAGAACTTTATGAAAGATTTGACAAGGCAAACATCACCTTTGGTCACCCTGCTCTCAGTGAGGTGCACCGCTGGATCACAAGAGTTTCCCAGCCTGATTGGCTGATGGTGTAATGACGTGGGAAGTCAGGTCCAAGACGTGGCCTTGACGCCACACAAAAGCATGCCAGCCCACTCTACACGTCAGCCCACTCTACACGCTAGCCCACTCTACATGCCAGCCCACTCTACACGTCAGCCCACTCTACACGCCAGCCCACTCTACACGTCAGCCCACTCTACACAAGACAAAGTTAACAAAGTTAGAGAAGATTCAGAGGCATGCCACCAGGCTAGTCCCAGAACTGAGAGTTTGGGCTACGAGGAAAGGCTACGGGAGCTAAACCTCACGTCCCTGGAAGACAGAAGAGTAACGGGAGACATGATCACCACCTACAAAACTTCAGGGGAATTGACAAGGTGACAAAGATAAACTATTTAGCACGGGGGGGCACGAATAAGGAGACACAGGTGGAAACTTAGTACTCAAATGAGCCACAGAGACATTAGAAACAATTTTCTCGTGTCAGAGTGGTTAACAAATGGAATGCATTAAGATGTGGTGGAGGCTGACTCCATACACAGTTTCAAATGTAGGTATGATAGAGCCCAGTGTACCTTACACACACACACACACACCACACCCACACACAAACCACACACCACACACACACACACACACACACACACACACACACACACATTCAACACTGGGGGGACGCAACAAGGGGACACAGGTGGAAACTGAGTACCCACATGAGCACAGAGACGTTAGAAGGAACTTTTTCAGTGTAGAGTAGTTAACGGATGGAGCTTTAGGCAGTGAGTGGTGGAGGCTGACTCCATACACAGTTTCAAGGGAAGATATGATAGAGCCCGTAGGCTCAGGAACCTGTACACCAGTTGATGACAGTGAAGAGCGGGACCAAAGAGCCAAAGGCAACCCCCGCAAGCACAAATAGGTGAGTACACACACACACACATGGTTTAATAGACAGTGTCAGGAAGCAAAATGGCCAGCAGGCGGGAGTGGAGGAAATACAGAAGACAAAGGACAGAGGACAACAGGATCAGATGCAACAGAGCTAGGACGATACATTAACATCAGACGGACATCGGAAAGGACTATGAGAACGATATTGCAATCAAAGCGAAAAACAACCTAAGCTACTACACAGTCATATAAGAAGAAAAATGTCGGTGAACGACCAAGTGACAAGACTAAGGAAGGCAGAGGGGACATATACTGAAAGTGACAAGGAAATCTGTGAGGCACTGAATGCCAGTTCCATGGAGTGTTCACTACCGAGCTGAGCAGCTCCCATGTGGAAGGGGTTACCCTAGATGAAAGACTATCAGATATAGAGGGACAGTAGAGGAGGTAATGAAACAGTTGACAACTCTAGAGCATCTAAAGCAGTAGGACCAGACAAAGTATCACGTGGATACTAAAGAAGCAGCGCAGGCCCTCAGCGTGCCTCTGGCAATGATCTTTAATGAGTCACTTATGTCGGGAGAATTGCCCAGTTGCTGGAAGAAGGCAAATGTCGTGCCGATCTTCAAGAAAGGCGATAGGGAGGAGGCACTTAACTATAGACTGTATCACTGACAAGCATCCCCTGTAAAATACTGGAAAGATAATTAGGCTACGACTGGTTGCACACCTGGAGAACATTAGGTTTGTGAACAAGCATCAACATGGGTTCTGGACAGGGAAATCGTGCCTAACAAACCTTCTGGAATTCTGATAAAATAACGAGGATAAGACAGGACAGAGATGGTTGGGCAGACTGCATATTTCTGGACTGCCAAAAAGCCTTTGATACAGTACCGCACATGAGACTGCTGTTCAAACTCGAGAGGCAGGCGGGGGTAGGGGGAAAGGTCCTAGCATGGATAAGGAACTACCTAACAGGAAGGAGCCAAAGAGTTACGGTAAGGGGCGAGAAGTCGGACTGGCGAACAGTAACAAGTGGAGTACCACAAGGATCGGTGCTGGGACCAATTCTATTTCTTGTATATGTTAACGACATGTTTACGGGTGTAGAGTCCTACATGTCGATGTTTGCGGATGACGCAAAGTTGATGAGAAGAGTTGTGACAGATGAGGATTGCAGGATCCTCCAAGAGGACCTGAACAGGTTGCAGAGATGGTCAGAGAAATGGCTACTGGAATTCACGAGCAAATGTAAAGTTATGGAAATGGGACTAGGAGATAGGAGACCAAAGGGACAGTACACAATGAAGGGGAACAGCCTACCTGTGACGACGCGCGAAAGAGACCTGGGTGTGGACGTAACACCTAATCTATCTCCTGAGGCACATATAAATAGGATAACGACAGCAGCGTACTCTACACTGGCAAAAGTTAGAACATCATTCAGAAACCTAAGTAAGGAGGCATTTAGGGCTCTTTACACTGCCTACGTGAGGCCAGTCTTAGAGTATGCCGCCTCATCATGGAGTCCCCATAAAGAAGCACATAATGAAACTGGAAAAGGTTCAGAGGTTTGCAACGAGACTCGTCCCAGAGCTACGAGGGATGGGGTATGAGGAGCGCCTGGGGGAACTATGCCTTACGACACTAGAAAGAAGAAGGGAGAGGGGGGACATGATAGGAACGTATAAAATACTCAGAGGGATTGACAGAGTGGACATAGACGAAATGTTCACACGGAATAGTAACAGAACGAGGGGACATGGATGGAAGTTGGAAACTCAGATGAGTCACAGAGATGTTAGGAAGTTTTCTTTTAGCGTGAGAGTAGTGGGAAAATGGAATGCACTTAAGGAACAGGTGTGGAAGCCAATACTATTCATAATTTTAAAACCAGGTATGATAGGGAAATGGGATAGGAGTCATTGCTGTAAACAACTGATGCTCGAAAGGCGGGATCCAAGAGTCAATGCTCGATCCTGCAGACACATATAGGTGAGTACATATAGGTGAGTACCACACCAAGTACACAACCACACACAACACACACCAACAACACCACACACAACAAACACACACACACCCACACAACAC
>WNGS01003388.1:13259680-13270849 GCA_020271785.1 Procambarus virginalis | reverse complement strand
CACACTAGGTTAGATTTGAGAAACTCGTCTTAAACATTTTATTAAACTCGCAAGAACTAAAATAAAATATGAGGTGTGGCTAACGTTAAAGGAAAAAACATATCCCAAAAGCTTCTCTGAGAAATCCAACAAAGATTAGGGAGAAGACTGGGCCACAGTACAATTAAGCAGTTCATGTAGGTAATTTAAAGACAAAGAAAGGAGCAGTTGCGTAAATATCGCTGCTACTCATTCCCCAAGGGTGTGGTGAAGAGGGGGGCGGGGGAGAGCAGGGAAGAGAGGGAGTGGAGGAGGGGAAGATTATGAGGGAGGGAGGATGTGGGGTGAGGGAAAAAAGAATTGGGGTTGTCGGGGAAGATGCATACTACCCCGGGCACCACCGGGTACCCCACCTAGTAGCGTGATGAACCTATGCAACAGCCTGCCCGACGAAACCGTAAATGCCAGGACATTACTTCACGTTAATATACAACCAGAAAAAAACTTCATGAACAATAGGGCACCTTTAAGAAGCCGGAGCCGCCTTAATTGTCCCCATCGAGGCCACTAGTGACCCTCGGGTACTAACGGGAGGGCTGTGAGGACGAGCACCTAACGGGAGCCGGAGAGCGCAGCAACGGGTAAAAAGTCACTTATTGGAACAAAATACCAGAAAATGTGCAGTCATTAAACTGCTGGCGCTGGCTTGGTCTTCCAAGGGTAAGGTGGTGCGCGCCTCTCCACTTCTAGGCCTCTTTATCATAGCTATTTTTATAACTAACAATATAAATAGCAACAACAATTTTTTTCATATTCATTCTACTTACTAACCTCACGCTGAGTGCTTCCCTACGGCACACCTGTCTGTTTGGCTTCCTCCCATTGTCTCCTGCCACATTACAGACACCCAGGTTTGTGTTTGCGTTCTCAACACTCCTAAATCACCCTCGCGTCTATTCCGGTAGACTACTTCTACCGTCTACTCTGGCATCTACTTCTCCAAGCCTCGTGGCTCACATTGCTCTGTCCCGTAATACCCATCCCACTACCGGGATTAGTCTTGTAGGAAAAATGTACTTTATCACTTTTCTATTTGTGATATATGAGGCGAGGTTTCTCAACTTGCGCTGCGTCCTCAAGTGCGAGGGGTGGGAGTGTGGCTACACCTGTGCTCTACAGACTACCTTAAACAGGTTCTTGTAAACTACCAATATTCACCAGCAGGATACTCTTCCTTTCATGTATGTATTCAAGTGATGGGTCTAGTGTTATATACAACCCCAGGTCCTGCCTCTGTTGACAAGCCACTGTGTATGTACACACACAACAAATACATAGAAACAGCCCGGGATGTCCTAGTGTTACTAAGAGTTCATCAGCAAATGTGATTTGACTAATTCCGTTTGATTCACTCTCTTTGGTAACACCAAAACATGCACAAAAACGCACGGTTTGGTAATAAAAGAAATTATTGGTTTGTACAAAAATACGCATATAAAAAAAAACTGTGAACCGAAATTCAAATGTTTGACAAATTCTGAGGCTAAGCTCGTCCAAGCTACGGCCGACTCCACAAACACATTCCTCAATTGTGTTGTAGTGCCACCAAAACCGATATTTTCTCGAATACAAATTAAAACTATTGCATATTATAATTTTGTGCATAACTGGCATAGGATCTTCTTGAGGTCATCTTGAGATGATTTCGGGGCTTTAGTGTCCCCGCGGCCCGGTCCTCGACCCCAGGAAGCAGCCCGTGACAGCTGACTAACACCCAGGTACCTATTTTACTGCTAGGTAACAGGGACATAGGGTGAAAGAAACTCTGCCCATTGTTTCTCGCCACGCCTGGGATCGAACCCAGGATCACAAGTCCTGTGTGCTGTCCGCTCGCCCGACCGGCTCCCAGGATAGATTAGATTTTGTTGATAATTGTTTGTACACAACAGTACGTGGGTGAAGTATTTAGAGCGGCTATTCGAACACAGGAAGGGAAGGACTCACTGGTCGAGACAAGTTGGAGGGTAATCGGTTGTGAGCGGTCCTCACGCAGCAACCTGTTCGTCGATAATGGTCAAATGTTCGATAATCCAGTCACCAAACCCCGCCCCCCCCTGTTTATGAATGACAAACGGTTCTCACACGACTCACAACTGATGATGTTTGAGCATTTCTTGAACCGTGTTTCAGTGACGACCTCTGATGCAATAGCAACGCTGCAAATGTTCCCCCCACGTACTAGGAATACAAATAAACAACAGAATCTAAACATTCTAATCTACGCCTAAATATACATATAACGAATGCAAAATAGTATTAGTTATATGAGAGCAAACTTATTTTAAATACACAGTACGTTAAAAATTAATGAATGCTTCTTTGGGGACAGCCGCCACTTTGACCTGGTGCCGGATTGGTCTAGGACACAAGTACTTACGAACTTTTACATCTTTTCTCAATCTTTGCCGGCTTTACATACATTAAACAGTTTGTGATCTCCGAAACACTTGGAGGCTGTTTATAATAACATTTGACTGGGAAGTTTCGATGCCCATAAACTTTCAATAACTGTAAACAAAGGTACCAAAAGAGTGAGAAAAGATAGACAAGTTCGTAATTAGGTGCGTAAATGCTTGTCGAATCCTGGCCTGGGGACAGGTTGCAGTGACAGGTCAAATGTTCACATGTAGTGCTTTACAGCCATAAACAAGGGTATGGTGGTGGAATATAGAGCACTTGGTCAACGGAGAAGCGCTGTGAAGACCAAACATTGCAGGTACAGCAGCACTCTTACCTGTGATTAAATATAATGTCCTCGGTAAGTTAAGGTAGAGTGTGGAGAGAGAGGGCGAGAGATACGAGAGCGAGGAACACCAGCACCGCCTACCACCACGGGTGAAGCCAGACTGCCAGGCATGGCTGGCAACACCTCCCTTCCGCTCTCAACCCCGACCCCTTCACCCACCCCACTCACCACCCCTCCCACCCAAACCCTTAAAGTTTTTACCTTTTGCATTTAATTAACACGTGAAGTAAAAGCCATTACATCATCTCCACCGCCGCTCAGTTCACTTGCAAGGTGTGTTTGAATCAACATGTATCTTTTACTTGTGTTCTTTTGAACACAAAAACCCGAATGTATATTGGTGTATCTTGTCTTCTACCCTGGGGCCGTGTCCATGTGTTGGTTCTTGTTTCCTTGTCCGTGGTGTGTCCTCCCCAGTAGGGTGAGACACGACCAGGCCCTGCCACCCTTGTCAAGACAAGGAGGATACAAACAATTAAAAAATAAATAAAAATTGAATACAAAATAAATACAATATTATATATTATATATATATATATATATATATATATATATATATATATATATATATATATATATATATATATATATATATATATATATATATATATATATATACCTCTGGTGCAATTGTAAGGACCCATAGCCTTGGTGAAGAAAATAAAGAGTATTCAGAGAAGACTTTGTGAATTCTCACTGAACACTTTAATATTTTTTTCTCCTACCACCCCTATTTTTTATTATTCATTTAATTACATTGTGTAATAATTTACAGAAAACACTTATATAACAATCACTGTTCGAAGACCTCATCCAGCTCTTCGGAGTGGGGCGCGTGTCCAAGGGTGACTCCATCTGGGCGTTTGTGGCTGTTGTCAGGTCTGCACAACTGGGGTTCCCTTTGTGCTGGACACCCACCTGTAGCCAAACTTCTCTTGATGATGTCATTGGCTGCTTCATGTCTGGCAATCTTTCCCTGTGTCTCACGACAGATGAGACCATGGCTGCCGTATTGGTCTGCCCGTGCATGGCCGCAGCTACACCGGTGCTCGGTGGAGATAGGGGCGGCAAAACGCAGGGCAACACTAATACTTAGGGTCCCATGGTCCAGGCGGGTGCGAAAGGTGTTATATATATTATATGTATATTATATAAACCCAGGTTCGATTCCAGCATAATTAATAAGTAATTATCAAAAGAAGACACCAAGCCGGGAAAGCTATGTAATACCATAGCATAATGAATATATGAAGCTACATATCATTACCTGCGTGACGCCAGCAAAGCAGGAGCATTGTATACAAGACTTACTAAGGCCCACATTACCCGTGGGGTGTGTGGGGGCGCGGGCGACCTTGCTCGACGCCCGGGTCATCACCAGTTTATTCTGGTCATAACAATACTTACTCTCATCTCTATGCAGTCTCTGGGGCCCACAGGCACTAGTATAATCTTGTTCACATCTCCAGCATAAGTAAATATAGATCTTTCATATCAGAAAAAAAGCAAATTATGCGAGAGAAAATGTTAGAGTCGGCCTCAGTCCACGACTTACAGTCAGGTCATGCGTTGGTGATTGCGTAGTCCCGAGCGACCTTGGTACATTGCTGAGTATGGGTCCAGGATGAGGGGCCCGAGAGTGCCAGGGGTGGCATTAGAGTGAGAGGCAGGCAGGGCCTTGTGGAGGTCATCAAGAGGAGAGAGGGAGTTCTTGGTTACGTTCCCTGACCAGCGTCAGTTTCCTGACGTTAGTCAGGGAACTGTGTCAACATTCCCTGACACGGTCAGGGAACATGGTGGACGGTCAGGGAACTGTGTCAATATTCCCTGACACGGTCAGGGAACATTGTGGACGGTCAGGGAACTGTGTCAATATTCCCTGACACGGTCAGGGAACATTGTGGACGGTCAGGGAACTGTGTCAATATTCCCTGACACGGTCAGGGAACATGGTGGACGATCAGGGAACTGTGTCAACATTCCCGTTTTCCTCGACTTAATGATGAAGATGTCTGGATCACGTGTTTCCACACTTGTATAGCGTTTATATATAACAGTACGCTGCTATGCGTACTAGTGGCTTTACAAGAATGTAAGACGTTGACCAGACCAGGTCAAGAATGAGAATGGTCCAGGACAGACCGAAACGTCGTCGTCCCTTCATTTTCTAGTGTGTGGTCTGGTAAACATATTTCAGCCACGTTATTGTGACACATCGCCTGCACAGGAATGTAACAACTCTTGTATATATAAATAAATACAAAAAATAAAAAAGTGAGCAGTATAAATTATATAAAATAGAGTATATAGAGAGCACTATATACTATAAAAAATAGAGTATATAGAGTAGTATATAGTATATACAAAAGCATACAGCAAACACGCAGACCGAGAAGAGAAATAAAGTAGTGTGACACCAGAGATGGTGTGGAGGCAGCAGGAACCCCCTCCCCTACTCCCAGAACCCCAAGTCTTCAACAGGTTGCAGGCAGGATGTGCGCCGAGTGACATCTCTGCCCATGTATACAAGTCTAATGCAACAAATATTCATTTACATTTGTAAATAATTTCAGAATTGTGAAAATTATAGCTAAATGGGGGGAAATAAATTTGAATTTGAAATTATCAAGGGAAAACGCCAAGCCATTACGACTTTATAGCTCTTGGAAGGGATCAGGATAAGGATTTGGGGGTGGGACGGAGGGGAAGGAATGGTGCCCCAACCAATTGGACGATCGGGGATTGAACGCTGACCTGCATGAAGCGAGACCGTCGCTCTACCGTCCAGCGACGGTCTATTGAGTAAATGTAAATATTTTCACAGAATGACGAGACGGATCTGTTACGACAGACTGAGTCACCGAGACAAGATGAAAGAAAGCTATCGAGTATGTTTTCCTAACAAAAAGAGGGCGTGTTAGAGAAGGTCCGGATGAGTGAGGACAGGTCCGGCTGAGTGAGGACAGGTCCGGCTGAGTGAGAACAGGTCCGGCTGAGTGAGGACAGGTCCGGCTGAGTGAGGACAGGTCCGGCTGAGTGAGGGAAGGTCCGGCTGAGTGAGGACAAGTCCGGCTGAGTGAGGACAGGTCCAGCTGAGTGAGGACAGGTCCAGCTGAGTGAGGACAACTCCGGCTGAGTGAGGGAAGGTCCGGCTGAGTGAGGGCAGGTCCGGCTGCGCGAGGGCAGGTCCGGCTGCGCGAGACCTGTTCCAAATAAGCCAGAACAGACACCTTTCAGAAGATAATACAACAACAACACCATGGCAGGTTACCCACGGCTCCGGCAACAAATCTATACATAAAAAAACACGTATTGTAGCATCTAACACCGAAAATGTGATCCCAAGAATAAGCCAATAAATATGTCTGAGCTGACGACTGTCCTCCCGCGGAGGCAGAAACTGTATTGCGAGTGGAACAACAATGTCGAGTGTTCAAATGTTTACGAATGCCGCCATTGTCTGCCTGTCAAACTATCACGACGGGGCAGTGTGATGATTGATTGGCTGGAAGCTTTATGACGTCATGACGATGCAGTGTGATGATTGGTTGCCTGGTAGCGTTGCACGATGACTCAGCTATTGTGTATTGAATTTAACGTAATAAAGTAATTTATTTAAGTTACGATTTTGCAGAGCCATCATTGGTTAGCCAAATGGTGTTTACATGTGATGTCATTGGTTAGACAATGGTGTTTGTATGTGACGTCATTGGTTAGGTGATGATGTCTATAGATAACATCAAAATACGGCGGGGAATAATCTGCGTTGTGCCGTCAGGGGGGACTATGGTGGACATTGTCGTCACTCTTGGTTGTGTGGAGCATGGCTGTGTGGTGGAGCATGGTTGTGTGGTGGAGGAGCATGGGTGTGTGGTGGTGTATTGCTGTGGTGGAGCATGGCTGTGTGGTGGAGCATGGTTGTGTGGTGGAGGAGCATGGGTGTGTGGTGGTGTATTGCTGTGGTGGAGCATGGCTGTACCGTCCTAATCTGTCCCTGTAGCTCAGTATATAATCTGACTGGAAGTGTGGGGCTTCTAGCTCTGTACGCACGGTCGGGTCCCTGGAAGGATGTGGTGTTGGTCAGCTTGCCGCGAGCTGCTGGAGCTGTTGCTACGTGTGCCCACTCAGATACCTTCCTCGTCACGGCTGTTCTAAGAGCCTTCATCCTTGCATTACGTATTATTCATTTGGCCTCGTTACTCGTGTCTACATCATCATGACACTGCATTTATAGGTATTGGAGTTAAGTAGCCACGTGTCCCCGATTGGCCCTCATACTCCCTCATAAACATTGGCAACATCACAACCACGTCCACACAATATCAGTACTTTGAGTGACCATTCCACACACTAGAAAGTGAAAGGGACGACGACCGATGCTCAAACGTTTCTGACGACGTGTTGACGACACGTACTTCGATGAGAAGTGTCCAGGACGGACCGAAACGTCGTCGTCCTCTTCAATTTTCTAGGTGTGCGTCTGGTACAGTATACTTGCAGCAAGTATTGTGACCCCTCGGCCTGCAATATCAATCACTAGTTTCTCCATCACGTCTGTGCAGTTTGTTTACACCATAAAATAGTCATGCGATCCCATTCCTGAACCTTGTGAGATGTCTGCAAATGACAGACCCACTCAACGCGCTCTCTTGTAAAGCAGTTGTTTCCCAATGCAATACGATCCGCCGGTTACTCAGTCTGGTCTATTGCTATACAGCAGTTATACCTGAGCACTTACGTATATCTTTATTGTTAGAAAGATGCCTCAAGTTGACATTTGCCATAATGCCATTGTACAACACACACCAGGATCACACTAACGGTTGATGCATCAAATGCAACAAATCTCATCTAAGTCCGGGCGGTGACGAGGATTCGAACCTGACGGTCCGTGAGCATCCCAGACACTGCCTTTCTTCCTCGTCTCGAATCCTCGTCACAGGCCACCTTGTGGATTTGGCCATTGTGAACACATGTTTGAAAAATATAGGCATTGATGACAGAACTCCGAGTATTGATTTTCTAAGGCTGCTCATGCTTTAGAACATGTAGTGTCATTATTTATATTTCAGTTTGTAGTCGCACAGTGAAAAAGATGTAGTCGACAGTGTATAATTAGCGACAGGTAAGTGTAGTCGACAGTGATAAAATTGAATCGAAGTGTAGATGATCGACTTAAGTTGAATACATTAAGATGAATCGAATGTAAAGATTGTATCGACAGTGTAAAAGATGTAGTCGACGGAAAGTTGTGTCAGTACAAGGTTATCGCAGTGTAAAGGGTATCGACAGTGTAATGAGTCACATGAATTGTAGTCAGAGGCAGAGTGTCCAATCAAGAGTTGTAGTCGACAGTGTAAAAGATTGTAGTCGACAGTGTAAAAGATTGTAGTCGACAGTGTAAAAGACTGCAACATTATGTACTGTGACATAAGAGGCTCACGGTAGTGGAAGAGGACTATCGTAGTTGCACACACGGGCCTGTCCGAAGGGAAACACAGTAGATCAACACAAGTTTAAATAGATAATAATTAATGTCTTGTCGGGTGACAGGATAGCCTGTATATATAGGCTCTGTATCTAGATTCCCAACACCCCGTCGAACTACTGACAATCCCCCAGGATGCAACCAACAAACTGTTGCCCCACTCCAGGGTACCTATGTACTAGCTAGGGAACAGATGGCACAGGGGTTGGGAAACGTGCCCATCTTTCTTCCTGCCGGAGAATCGAACCTGTGATCGACGATTATGACTGGAGGAAGGAGGCAGACGTGTGTTCACCGAGTGATCCCAACGAAGGTTAGACAAATATGACTAGTGTGTGTGTGAGGATAAACAGAGGAACCGTCTGGCAAGGACGTCCGGGCCTTCTGCGGGTTAGGTTATTACTGAGGAGGAGAACGGGGAGGAGCGCTCGCGGGGAGCGCTCCACGCCGCCAGCAGGCGACGACGGGGCGGGAGGAGTCGAGGTCGGTCGCCTGCTGGGAGGTAGAGGAGGACGGTATAGGGTCTTTCGTTACATCC
The DNA here is from genome assembly GCA_020271785.1 of Procambarus virginalis. Taxonomy (NCBI): domain Eukaryota; kingdom Metazoa; phylum Arthropoda; class Malacostraca; order Decapoda; family Cambaridae; genus Procambarus; species Procambarus virginalis. The sequence continues at coordinate 13,262,038 of WNGS01003388.1, read as the reverse complement.
CAACACACACACCACCACACACACACACACACATAAAAACAAGCCAGACACCCACAATGCGTGCAACATGGTGGAGGAGGGGGCGATGTGAGCAGGTGTGGGAGAGGAGAGCAGGGGGGGATGTGGGGGGATTGTTTGTGGGTGAGGACGGGGCATAGACAGTGGTGGGGGGCGAGGGCGGACTGGTGGAGAGCAGTTGCAACGTGCTGGGAGACAGTGGTAGAGCGGGCCTAGGAGTAGGGAACTGAGTACGCGAGGGCGTAGAGTTGGACGGTGGTGGAGGAGCGGGGGCAAGAGAGTGAGGGAACCAACCGCAGCCAACTAGGTGAGAAGAGCGAGTGAGTGAACCACCAAACACACACCACACTCAAACCACCCCCACGAACTAGTGGTGGAGGAGCAGTGGGGGAGGGAACGTGGGGAGACAGTGAGTGGAGGAGCAGGGCTGGAGTGGGGCAGGTGGAGCGGAGGGTGTGAGGCAGTGAGGGAGCGGGGAGGCGAGTGAGAGACAGTGGTGGAGGAGCGGGTGGTGACGGAGTGAGGGAGACAGTGGGGTAGGAGCGTAAGGGAGGGTGGTAGGGAGCGGAGGTAGGGAGACTGGGCGAGGGACACCTGAGGAAGGCCACTCACCCCCCACGGTGAGACAAGTCCTCGGCGCCCCGGCCCAAGATGAACTTCGGCACAAGGATAATTTTGTAACAAGTTCACAAGGAACAACAAAATGTAGGAATAAATACTTTATTTCAAGTATACAAGCTAACGAAAACAGTGCACATACATTCTTGCTTTCTCTTTTCCTTAATTTGAATAAAACATTTTAACAATTCAAAAATAATACATTTTTTGGTAACAATATGGCGAGCACAACACAACGTGGCGTCCCCCTAGCATGTGAGGCCAGGGAAACTGCAAGAGTAGCCGGTACTTTGAGCAACCCCCTGGCAGTCACCGGGATATCAAATTTAAAATCTGAGAGAGAATAAGACATCTTTCTTGGTCAGGAATCTTAACTTCTCGACCCTTGCAACTGTCCCTCCCTCCCCTCCCCCAACCTTTCCCTACCCTCCCCCCTAGTACTGGAGGTCAGACTATGGTAATCCCCAGATTATCGTAATGAATCCCAAGAAATACCGGGGGAGACCAGGCTACAGGATCCGTAATCAGCCACTAGTGTTCGAAATCCTAATTTCATCCGATATCAGACTGGCTAAGTGAGGCCGGTAATAGACGTGCATGACAGGGTGGCAGGTGTCGGCATGGCAGGACCAGGTGGCAGGCTAGGCGGTGGCAGACAGGGTGGCAGGCTGGTCGGCTGGCAGACAGGCTGGCGTGAGCAGGCTGGCCAGACAGGCGCTGTCTGGCAGCGGTGTCGGCCTGCGCTGGCAGACATGGTGGCAGGCTGGTCGGCTGGCACGACAGGGGGCAGCTGGTCGCTGGCAGCTGGTGGCTGGCAGACATTGTGGCAGGCTGTTCGGCTGGAGGGACCAGGGTGCACAGGTGTGGCGGCTGGCAGCTGTCGGCTGGCAGACAGGGTGGCAGGGCTGGTCGGCTGGCAGACAGGTTGGCAGGCTGGTCGGCTGGCAGGACTGGGGCTGGCAGACTGGTCGGCTGGCACATGGTCAGGCTAGTCGTCTGGCTAGACAGGGTAGGCTGCGTCGACGGGTCGGGGCAGCAGGGGCTGGCAGGCTGTCTGCTGGCTAGACAGGTGGCAGGCTATTCGGCTGGTCAGACAGGGTTTGGCAGGCTAGTGAAGCTGCAGACAGGGTGGCAGGCGTCGGCTGGCAGACAGGGTGGCAGGCTAGTCGGCTGGCAGACAGGGTGGCAGGCTAGTCGGCTGGCAGACAGGGTGTCAGGCTAGTCGGCTGGCAGACAGGGTGGCAGGCTAGTCGGCTGGCAGACAGGGTGGCAGGGCTGTCGGCTGGCAGACAGGGTGGCAGGCGAGAGTAGGCTGGCAGAAGGTGAGCAGGTGGTCGGCTGCAGGACACGGGGCAGGCATAGTGGCAGAGACAGGGGTGGCAGGATGAGTGCGGGCGGGCTTGGGCTTGCAGACAGGGTGGCGGTAGTAAGCGGCTGGCAGACAGTGGTGGCCAGGCTAGGTCCGGCTGGCAGACAGTGGGTTCAGGGTGGGCTGGCTGCTCTGGCTGGCAGACGGGTGTTTGTTGGTGTGAAGTCGTTTGACTGCCAGGAATTGCAATGAATCGAGGTAGAGATTATCTTAGACTGTTCCTGCCTGTTCACGCCCCTCCACCCCCCCCCACTTACCATGATTTTCACACTACAGCCATGCTACCCCCCACACAGCAATCCACCAGCCACCAGCACCCCATGCTCCTCCACCACACACCAGTGCTCCACCAC
>WNGS01003388.1:13247463-13258680 GCA_020271785.1 Procambarus virginalis | reverse complement strand
AGCGAACTTTTCTCAGAGCCCATGATTATAGGAACGAACTGATGTAGGGGGCAAGAATTTTTTTTCTAACTCATCGACGCTGTTTATTTTTTCAGGGTAAAACGTGAATTATAAGCCCGATCTCAACTTGTTTGTGTCCCGCGCTTTCCCCGCCGTGATTTATTGAAGAAAGGTTTAAGCAGAAAATATATTAAACATTTTATGAAGCTGTTATTTAGTGTTCTTGCGATGAATAAAGTCCTTTAAGTTTACCGGTCATATGTTACTGTTGACAATAAGATGCGTGTTGACCTGTGACAATGACGCCAGGGGGACCAGCCCGTCCTCCTAAGGCTCCCGGAACGGCAAGAAAACGGTCAATGTAAAGTGTCCTCTCCTAAAGTGCCCAAAACAGGAAACGCGACAGTACGTCACTTTCGCCAGCCGCTTCCATTTTCTAGTACGACAATTTTTGGCCTTATGTAACGCCTACGGGGCGGAAAGCGACGTTCATTATAGGAGGACAGGTTGAGGGACACCAAGACCTGTGCTCCGGCAACTGTTGCCACATGCGCGCCCCAGGTCCTCCTCCACGCCAGGTCCTCCTTCGCGCCAGGTCCCCCTCCACGCCAGGTCCCCCCTCCACGCCAGGTCCCCCCTCCACGCCATGTCCCCCTCCACGCCAGGTCCCCCCTCCACGCAGGTCCCCCCTCCACGCCAGGTCCCCCTCCATGCCATGTCCCCCCTCCACGCCAGGTCCCCCCTCCACGCCAGGTCCCCCCTCCACGCCAGGTCCCCCCTCCACGCCAGGTCCCCCCTCCACGCCAGGTCCCCCCCCCACGCCAGGTCCCCCCTCCACGCCAGGTCCCCCCTCCACGCCAGGTCCCCCCCTCCACGCCAGGTCCCCCCTCCACGCCAGGTCCCCCCCTCCACGCCAGGTCCCCCCCCTCCACGCCAGGTCCCCCCCTCCACGCCAGGTCCCCCCCTCCACGCCAGGTCCCCCCCTCCACGCCAGGTCCCCCCTCCACGCCAGGTCCCCCCCTCCACGCCAGGTCCCCCCCTCCACGCCAGTCCCCCCCTCCACGCCAGGTCCCCCCTCCACGCCAGGTCAACACAAGACTGTTGTCATATGCGGTCGTCGGCACTTAATACAAACATGACAAGAAATCTGGTGTTGCAAGTGCTTGAAGGTTCGGTAATAAGACGACTTGTGCCGAAGTTGATCTTGCTCCACGTGTTGTCTTATTAATCGGCAATAAGACAACACGTGGAGCACAGTGGATGTCGACATGAAGGGAAATGATGACAGATTTTGTCAACCACAGAGGATGCCACGCTCATTACATGATACACAGTGTTGATCTTGCCAGTAGCCGAGTTCGAAGCTTCATAAGCTTTTAATTTGGTTGATGAGAGCTTTGATGAACAGAATATTAAATAGCCAACACGGAAAAACAATACGCTTGTACTGTGTGTGTTCCTGCCCGAAACGCTTTGCGTAATAGTGGCTTTAGGCATTGTATGTACTAGCTCTATCTATAAATCCATCAATTTTTGTATCTTACCGTGTATGTATGCACCTTACCTGAATAAAAAATTATTATTTATTAGTCTAGTGTGTCCGCCTTAGTTCTGACCAAGGCGGACACTAGAAACAACATGAAAATAGGAGGAAGTTAATGAAATGTGATCATCAATAAAGTTTAACTTAGCATGGAAATGTTGCGACAGAGAAAATGAGTTTTGTGTTAAATATTTTCGTACAATATATTGTTTGGGGTTGAGGAGTTACCTGGGGAGAGTTGGGTGGCAGGCAACACGACCCCCACCAGTATTTTAACCACATTTAACAAAACTAAGTCAAGCCAAGGATGTCGAACTTTCATAAGTGCAGCAGATAATATAACTAAACCTAAAATAGATCAACTAAATAGCATTATTATATATAAACAATATTCTGATATATATATATATATATATATATATATATATTATATATATATATATATATATATATATATATATACACATATATATACATACATACATACACACACACACTAGGTTAGATTTGAGAAACTCGTCTTAAACATTTTATTAAACTCGCAAGAACTAAAATAAAATATGAGGTGTGGCGGGGGGACGATAAGCCCCGGAAGCACCTCAAGGTATCCTCAAGGTAAGGTAAGGTAAGGTAAGGTGGCTAACGTTAAGGAAAAATCATATCCCAAAAGCTTCTCTGGGAAATCCAACAAAGATTAGGGGAGAAGACTGGGCCACAGTACAATTAAGCAGTTCATGTAGGTAATTTAAAGACAAAGAAAGGAGCAGTTGCGTAAATATCGCTGCTACTCATTCCCCAAGGGTGGGGTGAAGAGGGGGGAGGGAAGAGCAGGGAAGAGAGGGAGTGGAGGAGGGGAAGATTATGAGGGAGGGAGGATGTGGGGTGAGGGAAAAAAGAATTGGGGTTGTCGGGGAAGATGCATACTACCCCGGGCACCACCGGGTACCCCACCTAGTAGCGTGATAAACCTATGCAACAGCCTGCCCGACGAAACCGTAAATGCCAGGACATTACTTCACGTTAATATACAACCAGAAAAAAACTTCATGAACAATAGGGCACCTTTAAGAAGCCGGAGCCGCCTTAATTGTCCCCATCGAGGCCACTAGTGACCCTCGGGTACTAACGGGAGGGCTGTGAGGACGAGCACCTAACGGGAGCCGGAGAGCGCAGCAACGGGTAAAAAGTCACTTAATGGAACAAAATACCAGAAAATGTGCAGTCATTAAACTGCTGGCGCTGGCTTGGTCTTCCAAGGGTAAGGTGGTGCGCGCCTCTCCACTTCTAGGCCTCTTTATCATAGCTACTTTTATAACTAACAATATAAATAGCAACAACAATTTTTTTCATATTCATTCTACTTACTAACCTCACGCTGAGTGCTTCCCTACGGCACACCTGTCTGTTTGGCTTCCTCCCATTGTCTCCTGTCACATTACAGACACCCAGGTTTGTGTTTGCGTTCTCAACGCTCCTAAATCACCCTCGCGTCTATTCCGGTAGACTTCTTCTACCGTCTACCTGACATCTACTTCTCCAAGCCTCGTGGCTCACCTTGCTCTGTCCCGTAATACCCATCCCACTACTGGGATTAGTCTTGTAGGAAAAATGTACTTTATCACTTTTCTATTTGTGATATATGAGGCGAGGTTTCTCAACTTGCGCTGCGTCCTCAAGTGCGAGGGGTGGGAGTGTGGCTACACCTGTGCTCTACAGACTACCTTAAACAGGTTCTTGTAAACTACCAATATTCACCAGCTGGATACTCTTTTCTTCATGTATGTATTCAAGTGATGGGTCTAGTGCTATATACAACCCCAGGTCCTGCCTCTGTTGACAAGCCACTGTGTATGTGCACACACAACAAATACATAGAAACAGCCCGAGATGTCCTAGTGTTACTAAGAGTTCATCAGCAAATGTGATTTGACTAATTCCGTTTGATTCACTCTCTTTGGTAACACCAAAACATGCACAAAAACGCACGGTTTGGTAATAAAAGAAATTATTGGTTTGTACAAAAAATACGCATATAAAAAAAAACTGTGAACCGAAATTCAAATGTTTGACAAATTCTCCGGCTAAGCTCGTCCAAGCTACGGCCGACTCCACAAACACATTCGTCAATTGTGTTGTAGTGCCACCAAAACCGATATTTTCTCGAATACAAATTAAAACTATTGCATATTATAATTTTGTGCATAACTGGCATAGGATCTTCTTGAGGTCATCTTGAGATGATTTCGGGGCTTTAGTGTCCCCGCGGCCCGGTCCTCGACCCCAGGAAGCAGCCCGTGACAGCTGACTAACACCCATGTACCTATTTTACTGCTAGGTAACAGGGACATAGGGTGAAAGAAACTCTGCCCATTGTTTCTCGCCACGCCTGGGATCGAACCCAGGACCACAGGATCACAAGTCCTGTGTGCTGTCCGCTCGCCCGACCGGCTCCCAGGATAGATTAGATTTTGTTGATAATTGTTTGTACACAACAGTACGTGGGTGAAGTATTTAGAGCGGCTATTCGAACACAGGAAGGGAAGGACTCACTGGTCGAGACAAGCTGGAGGGTAATCGGTTGTGAGCGGTCCTCACGCAGCAACCTGTTCGTCGATAAAGGTCAAATGTTCGATAATCCAGTCACCAAACCCCCCCCCCCTGTTTATGAATGACAAACGGTTCTCACACGACTCACAACTGATGATGTTTGAGCATTTCTTGAACCGTGTTTCAGTGACGACCTCTGATGCAATAGCAACGCTGCAAATGTTCCCCCCACGTACTAGGAATACAAATAAACAGAATCTAAACATTCTAATCTACGCCTAAATATACATATAACGAATGCAAAATAGTATTACTTATATGAGAGCAAACTTATTTTAAATACACAGTACGTTAAAAATTAATTAATTCTTCTTTGGGGACAGCCGCCGCTTTAGTGAACCTGGTGCCGGATTGGTCAAGCAGTTACACAAGTACTTACGAACTTGTACATCTTTTCTCAATCTTTGGCGGCTTTGTTTACATACATTAAACAGTTTGTGATCTCCGAAACACTTGGAGGCTGTTTATAATAATAACATTTGACTGGGAAGTTTCGATGCCCATAAACTTTCAATAACTGTAAACAAAGGTGCCAAAAGAGTGAGAAAAGATAGACAAGTTCGTAATTAGGTGCGTAAATGTTTGTTGAATCCTGGCCCTGGCCTGAGGACAGGTTGCAGTGACACAGGTCAAATGTTCACGTGTAGTGCTTTACAGCCATAAACAAGGGTATGGTGGTGAAATATAGAGCACTTGGTCAACGGAGAAGCGCTGTAAAGACCAAACATTGCAGGTACAGCAGCACTCTTACCTGTGATTAAATATAATGTCCTCGGTAAGTTAAGGTAGTGTGTGGAGGGAGAGGACGAGAGATACGAGAGCGAGGAACACCAGCACCGCCTACCACCACGGGTGAAGCCAGACTGCCAGGCATGGCTGGCAACACCTCCCTTCCGCTCTCAACCCCGACCCCTTCACCCACCCCACTCACCACCCCTCCCACCCAAACCCTTAAAGTTTTTACCTTTTGCATTTAATTAACACGTGAAGTAAAAGCCATTACATCATCTCCACCGCCGCTCAGTTCACTTGCAAGGTGTGTTTGCATCAACATGTATCTTTTACTTGTGTTCTTTTGAACACAAAAACCAGAATGTATATTGGTGTATCTTGTCTTCTACCCTGGGGCCGTGTCCATGTGTTGGTTCTTGTTTCCTTGTCCGTGGTGTGTCCTCCCCAGTAGGGTGAGACACGACCAGGCCCTGCCACCCTTGTCAAGACAAGGAGGATACAAACAATTAAAAATAAATAAAAATTGAATACAAAATAAATACAATATTATATTAATATATATATATATATATATTAATATTATATATATATATATAATATTATATATATATATATATATATATATATATATATATATATATATATATATATATATATATATATATATATATATTCTTCTCCTACCACCCCCATTCTTTTGTATGTACACATATATATTTGCTTTATTTGAACTGTGTTACAAAAAAGGAGTTACATATAGGTTACAAAGATGGTTATCATAGGTTGTCGAGTTCCTCCAGCTCCTCAGATGGCGGGCAGGAACCCTGGATGCAGTGCGCATTTCCCCTCTGTATCGCCACGCTGAGGCGCTGGAAAAGAAAGCTGGCAGCTCTAGGGTCCCTTGTTGTTTCAATGAGCCTAGAACCCAGTTCCTTCAAAAAACTGGTAGCACTTTTACCCCAGGCGCCGAGTGTCTCAGAAGCAATGGGGACAAAATTGTAGTGGTGATCAAGTTCTCTATACTTACGGGATTTGGCTGCTTCCCTGTGGGTGGCAGCGCCACCTGGTTGTGCAACACTGAGGTCAATGTAGGTGTTAGCCAGGGTTGATACGCACGTGTAGTCCCATACCAACTGCTTGCCATTCTTCCAGGGGTTCACTGTGATACCATCCGGGCGACCAATAAGAGCATCAGAGTTACGGGGCGTTAGGTAACGAGGCTCTCTCTCGGCTGGGCATCCAGCTGTGGTGAGGCTCCTCTTGATGATGTCGTTAACTTCACTGTGCCTCGAGTGCCATCCTCCCGTGCTTTGGCAGAGTAGGCCATGGTGGCCGTACCTGTCAGCCACCACCTCGCCGCAAATACACCTATATCTGGTGTGGATTGGGGCAGCAAGGCGGAGGGCCACAGCAATTCGGAGGGCGTGTGGTGTGAGACGCGTGCCAGTTGCCGACATTGGGTTTTTTTATTTTTTTTTATTATTATTTTTATTATTATATATTAGTGTTCAGTGAGAAACCACAAGGTCTCCTCTGAATACGTTTTATTTTCTTCTCCGAGGCTATGGGTCCCCACATTGGCACCAGAGGTATATATATATATATATATATATATATATATTAATATTATATATATATATATATATATATATATATATTATATATATATTATATATATATATATATATATATATATATATATATATATATATATATATATATATATATATATATATATATATATATATATATATATATATATATATGGGTACCACCTCTGGTGCAATTGTAAGGACCCATAGCCTCGGTGAAGAAAATAAAGAGTATTCAGAGAAGACTTTGTGAATTCTCACTGAACACTTTAATATTTTTTTTCTCCTACCACCCCTATTTTTTATTATTAATTTAATTATATTGTATAATAATTTACAGAAAACACACATATAACAATCATTGTTCGAAGACCTCATCCAGCTCTTCGGAGTGGGACGCGTGCCCAAGGGTGACTCCATCTGGGCGTTTGTGGCTGTTGTCAGGTCTGCACAACTGGGGTTCCCTTTGTGCTGGACACCCAGCTGTAGCCAAACTTCTCTTGATGATGTCATTGACTGCCTCGTGTCTGGCAATCTTTCCCTGTGTCTCACGACAGATGAGACCATGGCTGCCGTATTGGTCTGCCCGTGCATGGCCGCAGCTACACCGGTGCTCGGTGGAGATAGGGGCGGCAAAACGCAGGGCAACACTAATACTTAGGGTCCCATGGTCCAGGCGGGTGCGAAAGGTGTTATATATATTATATGTATATTATATAAACCCAGGTTCGATTCCAGCATAATTAATAAGTAATTATCAAAAGAAGACACCAAGCCGGGAAAGCTATGTAATACCATAGCATAATGAATATATGAAGCTACATATCATTACCTGCGTGACGCCAGCAAAGCAGGAGCATTGTATACAAGACTTACTAAGGCCCACATTACCCGTGGGGTGTGTGGGGGCGCGGGCGACCTTGCTCGACGCCCGGGTCATCACCAGTTTATTCTGGTCATAACAATACTTACTCTCATCTCTATGCAGTCTCTGGGGCCCAGAGGCACTAGTATAATCTTGTTCACATCTCCAGCATAAGTAAATATAAATCTTTCATATCAAAGAAAAGCAAATTATGCGAGAGAAAATGTTAGAGTCGGCCTCAGTCCACGACTTACAGAGTCAGGTCATGCGTTGGTGATTGCGTAGTCCCGAGCGACCTTGGTACATTGCTGAGTATGGGTCCAGGATGAGGGGCCCGAGAGTGCCAGGGGTGGCATTAGAGTGAGAGGCGGCCAGGGCCTTGTGGAGGTCATCAAGAGGAGAGAGGGAGTTCTTGGTTACGTTCCCTGACCAGCGTCAGTTTCCTGACGTTAGTCAGGGAACTGTCTCAACATTCCCTGACACGGTCAGGGAACATGGTGGACGGTCAGGGAACTGTGTCAATATTCCCTGACACGGTCAGGGAACATGGTGGACGGTCAGGGAACTGTGTCAACATTCCCGTTTTCCTCGACTTAATGATGAAGATGTCTGGATCACGTGTTTCCACACTTGTATAATAGCGTTTATATATAACAGTACGCTGCTATGCGTACTAGTGGCTTTACAAGAATGTAAGACGTTGACCAGACCAGGTCAAGAATGAGAATGGTCCAGGACAGACCGAAACGTCGTCGTCCCTTCATTTTCTAGTGTGTGGTCTGGTAAACATATTTCAGCCACGTTATTGTGACACATCGCCTGCACAGGAATGTAACAACTCTTGTATATATAAATAAATACAAAAAATAAAAAAGTGAGCAGTATAAATTATATAAAATAGAGTATATAGAGAGCACTATATACTATAAAAAATAGAGTATATAGAGTAGTATATAGTATATACAAAAGCATACAGCAGGCACGCAGACCGAGAAGAGAAATAAAGTAGTGTGACACCAGAGATGGTGTGGAGGCAGCAGGAACCCCCTCCCCTACTCCCAGGACCCCAAGTCTTCAACAGGTTGCAGGCAGGATGTGCGCCGAGTGACATCTCTGCCCATGTATACAAGTCTAATGCAACAAATATTCATTTACATTTGTAAATAATTTCAGAATTGTGAAAATTATAGCTAAATGGGGGGAAATAAATTTGAATTTGAAATTATCAAGGGAAAACGCCAAGCCATTACGACTTTATAGCTCTTGGAAGGGATCAGGATAAGGATTTGGGAATGGGACGGAGGAGAAGGAATGGTGCCCCAACCAATTGGACGATCGGGGATTGAACGCTGACCTGCATGAAGCGAGACCGTCGCTCTACCGTCCAGCGACGGTTTATTGAGTAATTGTAAATATTTTCACAGAATGACGAGACGGATCTGTTACGACAGACTGAGTCACCGAGACAAGATGAAAGAAAGCTATCGAGTATGTTTTCCTAACAAAAAGAGGGCGTGTTAGAGAAGGTCCGGCTGAGTGAGGACAGGTCCGGCTGAGTGAGGACAGGTCCGGCTGAGTGAGGACAGGTCCGGCTGAGTGAGAACAGGTCCGGCTGAGTGAGGACAGGTCCGGCTGAGTGAGGACAGGTCCGGCTGAGTGAGGGAAGGTCCGGCTGAGTGAGGACAAGTCCGGCTGAGTGAGGACAGGTCCAGCTGAGTGAGGACAACTCCGGCTGAGTGAGGGAAGGTCCGGCTGAGTGAGGGAAGGTCCGGCTGCGCGAGGGCAGGTCCGGCTGCGCGAGGGCAGGTCCGGCTGCGCGAGACCTGTTCCAAATAAGCCAGAACAGACACCTTTCAGAAGATAATACAACAACAACACCATGGCAGGTTACCCACGGCTCCGGCAACAAATCTATACATAAAAAAACACGTATTGTAGCATCTAACACCGAAAATGTGATCCCAAGAATAAGCCAATAAATATGTCTGAGCTGACGACTGTCCTCCCGCGGAGGCAGAAACTGTATTGCGAGTGGAACAACAATGTCGAGTGTTCAAATGTTTACGAATGCCGCCATTGTCTGCCTGTCAAACTATCACGACGGGGCAGTGTGATGATTGATTGGCTGGAAGCTTTATGACGTCATGACGATGCAGTGTGATGATTGGTTGCCTGGTAGCGTTGCACGATGACTCAGCTATTGTGTATTGAATTTAACGTAATAAAGTAATTTATTTAAGTTACGATTTTGCAGAGCCATCATTGGTTAGCCAAATGGTGTTTACATGTGATGTCATTGGTTAGACAATGGTGTTTGTATGTGACGTCATTGGTTAGGTGATGATGTCTATAGATAACATCAAAATACGGCGGGGAATAATCTGCGTTGTGCCGCCTGGGAGACTATGGTGGACATTGTCGTCACTCTTGGTTGTGTGGAGCATGGCTGTGTGTGGAGCATGGTTGTGTGGTGGAGGAGCATGGGTGTGTGGTGGTGTATTCGCTGTGGTGGAGCATGGCTGTATTGTGGAGCATGTTGTGTGGTGGAGGAGCATGGTTGTGGGTGTGTATTGCTGTGGTGGAGCATGGCTGTGTGGTGGAGCATGGTTGTGTGGTGGAGAGCATGGGTTTGTGGTGGTGTATTGCTGTGGTGGAGCATGCTGTAGTGTGAAACATGTCAAGTGGGGGGGGGGGGAGGGGCCGAACGGCAGGACAGTTCAGGATAACTCTCTACTGCTTCATTGAAATTTCCTGGCAGTCAACGCTTCACCAACAACCCGTCTGCCAGCCAGCCGACCAACCTGCCACCCTGTCTGCCAGCCGACTAGCCTCCACCCTGTCTGCCAGCCGACTAGCCTGCCACCCTGTCTGCCAGCCGACCAGCCTGCCACCCTGTCTGCCAGCCGACTAGCCTGCCACCCTGTCTGCCAGCCGACTACCTGCCCCCCTGTCTGCCATCCGCGACCAGCCTGCCACCCTGTCTGCCAGCCGACTAGCCTGCCACCCTGTCTCTGCCAGCCGACTAGCCTGCCACCCTGTCTGCCAGCCGACTAGCCTGCCACCCTGTCTGCCAGCCGACTAGCCTGCCACCCTGTCTGCAGCCGACTAGCCTGCCACCCTGTCTGCCAGCCGACTAGCCTCCCACCCTGTCTGCCACCGACTAGCCTGCCACCCTGTCTGCCAGCCGACTAGCCTGCCCCCTGTCTGCCAGCCGACTAGCCTGCCACCCCCTTCTGCCAGCCGACTAGCCTGCCACCCTGTCTGCCAGCCGAACAGCCTGCCAGCCGACGCCTGCCACCCTGTCTGCCAGCGACTAGCCTGCCACCCTGTCTGCCAGCCGACCAGCCTGCCAGCCGACCAGCCTGCCACCCTGTCTGCCAGCCGACTAGCCTGCCACCCCTGTCTGCCAGCCGACCAGCCTGCCAGCCGACCAGCTGCCACCCTGTCTGCCAGCCGACCACCTGCCACCCTGTCTGCCAGCCGACCAGCCTGCCACCCTTCTGCCCCCGACCAGCCCTGCCCCTGTCTGCCAGCCGACCCATCCTGCCACCCTGTCTGCCCAGCCGACCCGCCTGCCACCCTGTCTCTGCCGACCCGCCTGCCACCCTGTCTGCCAGCCGACCAACCTGCCACCCTGTCTGCCAGTCTATTACCCGGCCGTCCACTTAGCCAGTCTGATATCGGAGAAATTAGGATTTCGAACACTAGTGGTGATTACGGATCCTGTAGCCTGGTCTCCCCCGGTATTTCTTGGGATTTCATTACGATAATCCTGGGGATTACCATAGTCTGACCTCCAGTACTAGGGGGGAGGGTAGGGAAAGGTTGGGGGAAGGGGAGGGAGGACAGTTGCAAGGGTCGAGAAGTTTCAAGATTCC
>WNGS01003388.1:13217680-13234734 GCA_020271785.1 Procambarus virginalis | reverse complement strand
ATGAGAGTCAAGTATATTATCGTCCACACCAATGTCACGAGACTTTCTCTAATCTAGTCCCTGTGCAGATATAATGCTAATATTTGTGTTTGTGTACAGTACTCCAATGGCCAAGCACTGGAACCTTTGGTTATTCAGTGCTCATTACTAATACTTCACCATTATTACTGTTGGCATTTTATTTTAAGAGTATTTTTGATGAGAATAACTTACATATGTGAACATGGATACCACCATAACCACCACCACCTGTTGTAACTATGTGGATGCAATACCCTCCCTTTAACATCCCTTGACATATAAGCTTAGCCTGTTATCACTGACTTGCCCTAAATCATTATTTCTAAAGCTGCTAATGCACTACTTGATTGGAGGTATTCAATCACTTTTAAATCTACAGTAGTGTGATGTGAGCATTATTATTGAGGGACCTAAATTATTTACAGCATAATTCCTCTGCTAAGACACATATGTCGCTCACCATTCCATCAGCGTCCACAAGATAATCATAGGTGAGCATGAGCGCCTGTCCAAGGTCAACCCATGAAAGCTTTGAACATGGGTTTTCTTAGTCGTTGGAGTTGCAAGGGCGACGATGGTCGCGGAATTTTATTCGGAGGACGTAAAGATTCACACGTTTCAATAAATTTGTCTCCTTTGGCTTTATCATAGTCTACTTCTTTGAAGAGAACCGAGCTGTAAAACAATATGAATGATATAGCAAGTGTGTTGATACAGATGGTCTATGACAAGTGTCTATACACAATACTGGTCTGGCGTTTACCAAGTTATTCCTGATAGTAAATTCTTTTACATATTCATTTTGGTAATATATGACATTAAAATGCAACTGATAATTAGACATTGTAGTTGAAATTGCTTCAAATAATGCAGTGACAAAAGCTGTAATAAAGACACAGACAAAAAAATATTAAAAAATTTAATCCTGTCAAGTACAACAAAATCATTGCAAATATTGTATCCTAAAATATCCTGTCAAGTATGACCAAAACAAAAGAGCAAAACATCACAAACAACAATTCACATTTCAAGAGTGGGCGTGTGCACCACTGTGGAGGGCTCAAGTGGAGCCTTCCACTGTGGAGCGTAGTGAACCCCTTCCGGAGGCTCATGTATCACTGTGGAGGGTATTGTACATCTGTGGAAGGACCTTGAATCACTGTGGAAGATAATGAACCACAGTAGAGGGCTCATGTATCACTGTGGAGGGTAATGTACCTTTGTGGAGGGCTTGTGTACTACTATGGAGAGTTTGACACTATTGTGGAGGATATTGCATTAATGTAGGGCAATGCACCACTGTGTATGGCTCGTACACCAGAGGAGGGTAATACACCTCTGCAGAGGGTAGTGCACCTCTGCAAGGGTAGTGCATCTCTGCAGAGGGTAGTGCACCTCTGCAAAGGGAAGTGCACCTCTATGGGGATTGTGCACCTCTGTGGGGGTAGTGCACCTCTGTGGGGGTAGTGCTGTTACCTGGTGTTGGTTCATAGGGGTGGCCTAGCAGCCCAGACTTTGATAAATAGAAAACTTCCTTTAGCAGTTGCCAGTTATGCAAAGAGAGCTCAGAAGGTCTTCAAATTTTAGTGGACTGACCTCTGACAGTAAGACTTGGCTGGATTGATTATTTTCCTGGCACACACATGACCCTGCAGGGATGCTGGAAACTCTCCTGGTGTATGTTGCCCTGCCTAAGTGTGCATGATCCAGGTCCAGGACACAGCAGGATCTTACTTGAGGGAGCAGCTAATGTAGTAGCTTAGAAAATGATTTACACAGCTCTTGTAATCATCACTGCTCCAGTTAAGGGAAAACTTAATCTAATAAGAGATAATATATTATTACACAGCTCAAGAACTCCTACCTGTCACGATAAAAGTGCTTGATGTCTTGAATGAGTGACGGCTGAAGTTCAAATATCTTATCCTTGAATGCATTAGCTTTAATGTAACCAGGATCTCGAATAAGAGCAGATATTGCCAATCCAAGACAGTCCACATACATTTCAAGAATATAAAGAACAGACAGCAACTGGTCAAGGCATGGCCAGTGTTTTGGATTAACAGTCAGACCCTGTGGAAAGATTTTTATTTTAATAAATTTATGAAGAACTTACATCATACTGTACTATGCATCCCTACACCTACAATTGCTCCCCTATGTTCCAACAAGCAGAAAAACCACTGAATTCAAGATTATATTAAGCCAGTAACTGGCTTCACATAACCCATTAAAGAAGACCATTGTAATATATGATAATTATTTCATAAATTTGGGCTTGAAGACAGATTCTTGTTTTCTAAATTATGCATTTATTAAGAAAATCCACAGGAACCGTGATAAGGATTCGAACCTATGCACTGGGTATTCCCAGATGCACGCTCTAGTAGACTATGCCATGACATGGTCAGAATTGCAACCTGGAGTACTACTGCACCCACTAGGGTTCCCGAGGCTTCAACTGAAGCCAAACCAGGATTTCATAATTTCCCTCAACCAGGGTTGGAGGAAATTATGTACTAATTGTACCAGGTTGCAATTATTTGACCATGTCATGGCACAGTTGACTAGAGCATGCCTGGGAACACCCAGCACATGGGTTTGAACCCCTCATCATGGCTCCTGTGGATTTGTTCATGAAAGACAAAGTGGCAAGAATGAAAAAAAGAAAAAGACTTGGGAGTGGATGTAACACCAGAAGCACCAATCAACAAAATAACATCAGCAGCATATGCAAAACTAGTAAACATAAGACTGACTTTCAAGAACCTGAGCTAGGAATCCCTGGCAAAATACATAGCAGGGCCAGCCCTAGAATATGGAGCATTATTATAAAATCTACACCATTCACAGCTTCAAGAGCAAGTAAAGCAAACTTACATTTTGGCAAGTGAGGGGTAACATACTTTGGGGGCCCATTTTGACTGCTGGATTATTTCCATTGCCTACCATTGAATGTGGCAGCAGATTACTATTTTTTTTATTATTACTAAATATCATTATTATATGGGTTGACCACCCATAACAGAAACACCATCTCGTCACCCGTTGACCTGGCCTTGTGAATACCCAAAGTACTCCTATGATTATCAATGGGGATTAGGATTATGGATTAGGTAAAAAGAGGTCAGCAAACACTGAGAACACATTCTTGATTATATGACCTGAACAGCCACACCCACACCATAATATTGTATTCCACACTGACCTGAGGGTTTGTGAGGAAGGGGGGGGGATACTTTTTCCAGTCAATCTGTGCTACAGTTGAGATGCACATAGGCAGGAAACTCTACTCTAGGGAGCACAAGCTAAAGTGTATGGGACCTAATTCATAAATCAGGTCCCATACACTTTAGCTTGTGCTCCCTAGAGTAGAGTTTCCTGCCTATGTGCATCTCAACTGTAGCACAGATTGACTGGAAAAAGTATCCCCCCCCCCTTCCTCACAAACCCTCAGGTCAGTGTGGAATACAATATTATGGTGTGGGTGTGGCTGTTCAGGTCATATAATCAAGAATGTGTTTCTCAGTGTTTGCTGACCTCTTTTTACCTAATCCATAATCCTAATCCCCATTGATAATCATAGAGTACTTTGGGTATTCACAAGGCCAGGTCAACGGGTGACGAGATGGTGTTTCTGTTATGGGTGGTCAACCCATATAATAATGATATTTAGTAATAATAAAAAATAGTAATCTGCCTGCCACATTCAATGGTAGGCAATGGAAATAATCCAGCAGTCAACATGTGGCCCCCAAAGTATGTTACCCCTCACTTGCCAAAATGTAAGTTTGTTATAGCTGCTCTTGAAGCTGTGAATGGTGTAGATTTTATAATAATGCTCCATATTCTAGGGCTGGCCCTGCTATGTATTTTGCCAGGGATTCCTAGCTCAGGTTCTTGAAAGTCAGTCTTATGTTTACTAGTTTTGCATATGCTGCTGATGTTATTTTGTTGATTGGTGCTTCTGGTGTTACATCCACTCCCAAGTCTTTTTCTTTTTTTCATTCTTGCCACTTTGTCTTTCATGAACAAATCCACAGGAGCCATGATGAGGGGTTCAAACCCATGTGCTGGGTGTTCCCAGGCATGCTCTAGTCAACTGTGCCATGACATGGTCAAATAATTGCAACCTGGTACAATTAGTACATAATTCCTCCAACCCTGGTTGAGGGAAATTATGAAATCCTGGTTTGGCTTCAGTTGAAGCCTCGGGAACCCTAGTGGGTGCAGTAGTACTCCAGGTTGCAATTCTGACCATGTCATGGCATAGTCTACTAGAGCGTGCATCTGGGAATACCCAGTGCATAGGTTCGAATCCTTATCACGGTTCCTGTGGATTTTCTTAATAAATGCATAATTTAGAAAACAAGAATCTGTCTTCAAGCCCAAATTTATGAAATAATTATCATATATTACAATGGTCTTCTTTAATGGGTTATGTGAAGCCAGTTACTGGCTTAATATAATCTTGAATTCAGTGGTTTTTCTGCTTGTTGGAACATAGGGGAGCAATTGTAGTGTAGGGATGCATAGTACAGTATGATGTAAGTTCTTCATAAATTTATTAAAATAAAAATTCTTTCCACAGGGTCTGACTGTTAATCCAAAACACTGGCCATGCCTTGACCAGTTGCTGTCTGTTCTTTATATTCTTGAAATGTATGTGGACTGTCTTGGATTGGCAATATCTGCTCTTATTCGAGATCCTGGTTACATTAAAGCTAATGCATTCAAGGATAAGATATTTGAACTTCAGCCGTCACTCATTCAAGACATCAAGCACTTTTATCGTGACAGGTAGGAGTTCTTGAGCTGTGTAATAATATATTATCTCTTATTAGATTAAGTTTTCCCTTAACTGGAGCAGTGATGATTACAAGAGCTGTGTAAATCATTTTCTAAGCTACTACATTAGGCTGCTCCCTCAAGTAAGATCCTGCTGTGTCCTGGACCTGGATCATGCACACTTAGGCAGGGCAACATACACCAGGAGAGTTTCCAGCATCCCTGCAGGGTCATGTGTGTGCCAGGAAAATAATCAATCCAGCCAAGTCTTACTGTCAGAGGTCAGTCCACTAAAATTTGAAGACCTTCTGAGCTCTCTTTGCATAACTGGCAACTGCTAAAGGAAGTTTTCTATTTATCAAAGTCTGGGCTGCTAGGCCACCCCTATGAACCAACACCAGGTAACAGCACTACCCCACAGAGGTGCACTACCCCCACAGAGGTGCACAATCCCCATAGAGGTGCACTTCCCTTTGCAGAGGTGCACTACCCTCTGCAGAGATGCACTACCCTTGCAGAGGTGCACTACCCTCTGCAGAGGTGTATTACCCTCCTCTGGTGTACGAGCCATACACAGTGGTGCATTGCCCTACATTAATGCAATATCCTCCACAATAGTGCTCAAACTCTCCATAGTAGTACACAAGCCCTCCACAAAGGTACATTACCCTCCACAGTGATACATGAGCCCTCTACTGTGGTTCATTATCTTCCACAGTGATTCAAGGTCCTTCCACAGATGTACAATACCCTCCACAGTGATACATGAGCCTCCTGAAGGGGTTCACTACGCTCCACAGTGGAAGGCTCCACTTGAGCCCTCCACAGTGGTGCACACGCCCACTCTTGAAATGTGAATTGTTGTTTGTGATGTTTTGCTCTTTTGTTTTGGTCATACTTGACAGGATATTTTAGGATACAATATTTGCAATGATTTTGTTGTACTTGACAGGATTAAATTTTTAATATTTTTTTGTCTGTGTCTTTATTACAGCTTTTGTCACTGCATTATTTGAAGCAATTTCAACTACAATGTCTAATTATCAGTTGCATTTTTAATGTCATATATTACCAAAATGAATATGTAATAAGAATTTACTATCAGGAATAACTTGGTAAACGCCAGACCAGTATTGTGTATAGACACTTGTCATAGACCATCTGTATCAACACACTTGCTATATCATTCATATTGTTTTACAGCTCGGTTCTCTTCAAAGAAGTAGACTATGATAAAGCCAAAGGAGACAAATTTATTGAAACGTGTGAATCTTTACGTCCTCCGAATAAAATTCCGCGACCATCGTCGCCCTTGCAACTCCAACGACTAAGAAAACCCATGTCAAAGCTTTCATGGGTTGACCTTGGACAGGCGCTCATGCTCACCTATGATTATCTTGTGGACGCTGATGGAATGGTGAGCGACATATGTGTCTTAGCAGAGGAATTATGCTGTAAATAATTTAGGTCCCTCAATAATAATGCTCACATCACACTACTGTAGATTTAAAAGTGATTGAATACCTCCAATCAAGTAGTGCATTAGCAGCTTTAGAAATAATGATTTAGGGCAAGTTCAGTGATAACAGGCTAAGCTTATATGTCAAGGGATGTTAAAGGGAGGGTATTGCATCCAATATTACAACAGGTGGTGGTGGTTATGGTGGTATCCATGTTCACATTGTAAGTTATTCTCATCAAAAATACTCTTAAAATAAAATGCCAACAGTATAATGGTGAAGTATTAGTAATGAGCACTGAATAACCAAAGGTTCCAGTGCTTGGCCATTGGAGTACTGTACACAAACACAAATATTAGCATTATATCTGCACAGGGACTAGATTATAGA
Organism: Procambarus virginalis; assembly: GCA_020271785.1. Lineage (NCBI taxonomy): Eukaryota > Metazoa > Arthropoda > Malacostraca > Decapoda > Cambaridae > Procambarus > Procambarus virginalis. Next base: position 13,228,075 of record WNGS01003388.1, on the reverse strand, counting down.
GAAAGTCTCGTGACATGGTGGGTGGACGTAATATACTTGACCATCATTAGAGTATGAAGTATTATTATTTAAGAAATCAGATAGGCTGAGAGAAATATAGTAATAATATGCTGTAACCTGTAGTTAATATTATACTTTATTTAGTGGTCATAGATGATAATATTGAAATACTGTATAAACAACAGTATATTAACTCTTAATCAGATTATAATAACACAGTACAGTATTCAAGGACTTTACTAATATCATAGTAAATCTAAAATAATTTACTAATATCATAGTACTTTACTAATACCATAGCAGCTAGTCACAGAGTGGTGCTAAAGTTGGTACAGTGGGAATAAGATACAGTATTCCCTTAGAAGAATGACACCCTTCACTTGGCTTTCTTAAACGGGACAACACGTGTTTGTGTATGTGTACGTTTGCACATAGTGCATCACATGTGTATGCTTGTATACCTATACAAATCAATAGAATGTATGAGTGTGCCATGGTTATCTAATTATTGCTATCTTTATTTCCAGGAATTTGCAGCAAGAATTGATGTATATGATGCTTTGAACCCAGAAGAAAAACTTGGTGAAAGTGATAATGAAGTGAAGAAAATAGATCTGGTAGGTGAGATCAGTATTGACACAGAAACATTGAAAGGAAAAATGAACGACGGAAGAAAGGAAGAAGAGAAGGAGATGAATATCAATGGAGAAAAGACGGGCAATTTACAAAACACCAAAGAATATATTTCAAATGATAAATGCCAAGATGACAAGAAAAATGATAAATATGAAAGTAAAACTGAAGGATTTCAGGGAAGCCCAGTTCGCGTTTCCAGTCGGCGGTGCACAATTGAGCTCGGCGAAAGTCGAGACTCGTTTAGGGTTGGCGAAAAGAGAAGATCGATAGACAGTGACACATTTTCTCGGCTAGATGATGACATGAAAGGAAGTGAAGATGATGATAATCAACTAATGGAAGGAGACAATTGTGCCATTAAAAATGACTCGGATGAAGAGAAAGTCTGCCATCATGATTTAGTCAACAATAAAGAACCACATACACAGATTTGTCCTAAATTAGCAGAAGTGCCAAATGAGAATGCTGCAAATGAGAGCTCTATGAAGGAAAAAGAAAATAATTGTGGAATTGGTGATAAAGAAATGAGAGACAGTGTGAGCAATAATGAGAAGACTAATGAAATACAAGGTGCAAGAGTGGAAGATTCAAACAATAAGGTTCTAAATACTTCTGTCGAGTCTGAAAATGATTTCCATGGCTTCACTACTAACCCAGCTCATGAAGACAGAATTTTGAAGTTAGCAGAAAGTAAGTCTGCTCTGTATACTGCAGTAGAGAAGGATGAGAGTGCAGATAATCATGTACAGTCTGATAATGTAATTTTGAATTCTGAAGGGCTAAACATGGTAGTTCCAGAGGAAGCAGTTGTGACAGGCAATTGTGAGTTGTCAAAAAATATGCATAAAAAAGGCGAACATAATAGTAGTGTAAGGGAAAGCCCTTCAAACAATTTAAAAGAATTGTCTTCACCAATGAAGGATATTGTTAACGACGAAATAATAATCAACTTGAAAGCGAGTGCAGGAATAGCTAAAGATAATGGAAGCAAAGAAGAAACCATTGTACCACAAGAACTGGAAAGTGGAATTGAGAGTACAATCCTTTGTAATAAAGCAGATGATGGAGCTAGTGAGAAAGGTAACAAAATGGTTCAAGCAGTAGAGGCCAATAGACAGCCAATGGAAGAGCATAGGGAAGAAAGAGCTCTTGCGTGTGAAGGTTTTGAGCAAGATGACGATGCAAATGAAATGGATGAAGACAAACAAGATGATGGAGAAGAGGAGGAGGAGGAGGAAGAGGAATTGGAAGACCCTGAAGGAGATGAAGATGGTGATTTAAGAGAAAATGAAATGCTACAGGAGGAGGAGGAGGAGGAAGAGGAGGAAGGTTTGGAAGAAGAGGGGATGAATTCAGAAGTCACAGAAACAGAAGCTGCTGTAAATGCTCTCAAGGGTATTATGGCGCTTCAGCCTACTGAAATATTAGGGCTTCCAGAAAATGATTTTGATTATGATAATGACTATGATGAATATTTTGATGGCGGAGTATATGAGGAAGATGACGATGATATGATTCACGAAGAAGGAATGGATCAGGAAGATGGGATGGATCAAGAAGATGGGATGGATCAAGAAGATGGTATAGACCAAGAAGAATTGGATCATGGAGAAGGGATGGAACAAGAAGGTATAGATCATGGGGAAGAACAAGAAGGAACAGAACAAGAAGAGGGGATAGGCCAAGAAGGGACAGAACTAGAGGGTATAGAGCAAGGAAGGGGTACAGAACAAGACGGGACTGAACAATGTGGTACAGAACAAGAGGAGGAGACAGAACAAGAAGGTTCAGATCAAGAAGAGGGCATAGAGCAAGAAGATGGTACAGAACAAGAGGAGGGTATAGAACAAGAAGGGGTAGAACAAGAGGATACAGATCAAGATGAGGACATAGAGCAAGAAGATGGGACAGAACAAGAGGGTATAGATAATGACGAAGGAATGGAACAAGAAGCGACAGATCAGGAAGAAGGGACAGAACAAGAAGGTACAGACCAGGATGAAGGGATAGAACAAGAAGAAGGTGTCAACAATGAGGATGAAATAGATCAAGAATATATTGATCAAGAAGATGTGATGGATCAAGAAGGGACAGAACAAGAAGAAGAAATTGAACAAGGAGATAATCAAGAAGAGTCCTCAGAACAAGATGATGATGCAAATGCTTTAGAGGAAGATTTAGAGGAACAGGATGAAACTGAAAGGGAAGGGATAGAAGAAACTGAAGAAGAGAGAGATATTGAAGAGGATGATGAGGAAGAAGGCCAAGAGAATGAGAGCCAAGAAGAAGAAAATGCTGGGGAAATTCCTAAACCAATAAAGAAAAAGAACCAGGAGGAGGTTGATTTACCAAAAGAAAAGAAAAATAATGAAGTTGATATGGCTGTGAAAATTGACTCTGGAAATGTGAACAGTTTAACAAGGAATAATGATGTAAGAATAGGTAAAGAATCTGAGAAGAAGGGCAGTAGTTCAAATAATGGACAGTCAGACACAGTGGATGAAAATACAGGTGCTGAGGCTTCAGATAAAGCAGAAGAATCACAGTCACAAACAAGTGCAGGGACTGGTAGAAAAACCAAGCGTTCCAAACGTGGTTTAGAAAGAGAGCTGGAACAGCTTGATTATTGGGGTAGGCGGCAAGAACGCGATGCTAAACGACGCAGACGAACAATCTCATCAAAATTACTAGGAGCAGTTGAAGTGGCAGAGTACTCGACATGGGGAGATCTCTTTCGAAGTTTTATTCCTCCATCTCTTCTGTAAGTATTCTTTCTTTAAAAGATAAATCATGTTCTTTGCATTTTGTGGATCTATCAGTTAATTTCTCAAAATTGGTCTTTGTCACTCAAAGATCACTGTACAGTATATTAATGCTTCCGTTTTAAGACAAAACTTTTTATTTTTAGACTAGCTGTACCGGGCCTCGCGTTGCTGTGGCTCAGCAACACGCATGCATTGCTGAGCCTCAGCCACCCTCCCCCGTCCCCCTCCCCATCCCCCATTCCTCCCTCCCCCTCGTCCTCCCAACCATTCTCCCCCCTCCCCCGTCCACTCGTCCTCCCAACCATTCCCACTACCCCATCCCCTCGTCCTCCCAGCCATTCCCCACTCCCCCATCCCCTCGTCCTCCCAACCTTCCCCACTCCTCTGTCCCCTCGTCCTCCCCACCCTTACCCCGTCCACTCGTTCTCCTCACCCTTCCCCCGTCCCCTCATCCTCCCCACCATTTCCCCCTTCCCCTTGTCCTCCCCACCATTCCCCCATCCCATCATCCTTCTCACCATTCCCTCACATGAAAAACAAAGTTTTCAAAAACAACATGGTTTAACCTATCACAGGTTTGACATCTATATACTGTAGTAGGTATACAAAAACACGCGCATATTCGAATGGAATGTTGTGTCAAAATTGCAAAGCAATCGGTGAAGATCTTTCGGAGATTAGTGTGTTGCTTTTATGTCCAACCTGCTCTTGTACAGCCTGAGCCGTCCTGGTCTTGGACAGGGTGCTCTTTTCTCTCTTTCCCGTGGTTTGTTGTGGCCCCTTCGGTTTGGTTTGTTTCTCAGTAATTTCTGCTCCTTTGGGTTCTGGTGATTGGTTTGTTCAGTGAGGTTGGGACGGCTGTTTTCTGGAGGGGTCCCTGGGGTTGTTGATGGTTGGTTGGCTGAGGGTGCATCTTCTTGTGTCCGGTTGTGGCTCTCAGCCGTTGCTTTCATGCCGTGGACTCTGTGGCCTGGATGCCCTTTAGGGTGACCCGGTTCCCTTCATCCGTGTTCCAGGGTTCGGGTCTCCCGGGTCGTCCTTGGGATTCTTTGGTGTTGCCAGTGGTTTTTTCCGGGTTCGGGCAAGTGGTTTCTGTCTCCCGGGTTGTCCCTCTTTTGTCCTTGGCTTTGGGTAGTTGGCTCCGGGGAGCCCAAGGCCACCCCTCCCCCCCAGAAAACCAGCATTAAATGTAATGAAATGCCATTTTTTGGGTGAGACCCAGAGGCTCCCTGGCAACCCTCCACCCCACTGGTTGGCATTTTTTGTGAGTTTTTGACATCCAGCCTCGAACTGGAGGGTGGATCGCCGTTGCAGTGGGTTTGGGACTCCCCCTTTCCCCTCCCGGGACGGGGAGAGCTGCGCAGACATGCGGCGTGGCACATGTGACGTCATGCTCATTTGCTCGTTTTCAATTGGGGAGTTCTCTCCACTCGTTTATCTTCTTTAGTTGTTTTAACCAGAATAGGGGTTTGTTTTGAGGCGCTTACCTTTCTGGGTGCCTGGCCCGGTTGATGGCAGACTTAGAATGCTCCTCATCCCATGTGCATTTCTATAGGCCATTGCTCCTCATGCCTCTCTGAGGGGGGGCCATGTTCTGGCTCATGGTCCCCAGTAGGCCTAGAACTCCATTCACACTGACTGATGCCAAAGTCTAATGATATACATATCAGCCTGGATAGCTCCGGAGAGCCTCCGGGTCTCACCCAGAAAATGGCGTTTTATTACATTCAATGCTGGTTTTTTAGGCAGAGTTGAAAAATAAGCTGATGTCCCATATTAATAATTTTCTCCGATATTTTTCTTGTGCATCAATAGATTTATTCAGTTCAACACTTCTGATATGCATTTTGAATATTTTGAATCAAAACTGCAGTAACTTATTAGTCAGTACTCTCATAATCAAAATAGGACAGCTATTAGTCAGTACTGCCTAACTTAATTCAAATTTGACCAATATTAAATAAATTTGAGTAATCATTCAAATGGTTTAGTTTATTCTAGTTGTTTCATTAGTTGGTCTGTAAATGCAGGTGGGTTATATTTTTATGTTTATTTATTTAATTTTTGAAGTAGGCTCCAGCACGTGGGCCTTTAACCCCTAAGCTGCTCTGGGCTATTTGGCCTTCAACACTCACAGATGCAACAACCAACAAAAAAATATAAAAAATATTTCATCTTATATAAGTGCTCATTTGTGTACTTTGATCACAGGGAAATTAATAAAAAAAAATCGTAGGTGGCATATTTTGGCCGCAATAGGACGGGAAAGTCTGGCAAAAAAAACAGCATTGAATGTAATGAAACGCCATTTTCTGGGTGAGACCCGGAGGCTCCCCGGAGCTTACTAGGCTGATATGCTAATGTCAGACTTTGGCATCAGTCATGTGTATGAAGTTCTATGGGCCTACCGGGGACAATGAGCCAGAACCTGGCCCCCTCAGAAGAGGCAAGGAGAGCAATGGCCTATAGAAACCCCCGTGTGGTTGGAAGCATTCTATGTCTGCCATCGACCGGGTCAGGCACCCAGAAAGGTAAGCGTCCCAAAACAAACCCCAAGCCTGGTGAAAATATTGCTGCCAAAAGCTGAACAAGTAGATAGAACTCCCCTAAAGGAAACGAGCAAACGATCATGACATCACACGTCGCCGCCCCGCTGTCTGCGCAGCTCCCCCCCTTCCCGGGAGGGGAAAGCGGGAGCCTGAAACCCCTCACATCGGCTATCCACCCTTCAGTTCTTAGGCTGGATGTCAAAACACGCGAAAAAACGCCGACTGGAGGGAGGGGGGATGCCGGGAAGTCTCCGGGCCTCACCCAGAAAATGGCATTTCATTACAGTCAACGCTGGTTTTCTGGGGGGAGCCCCTTCGGCTTCCCGGAGCTAACTAACCACAGGGGAAAACTTAGGGACCTTAGGGACTTACCCGGGAGGCGGTCGCTGCTCACTCCTCAACTCGAAGCCGAGACAACTGTGACCCAAAGCGACACAGCCCGACTAGGCCCAGGTACGTTCACAAGGTAACGAGCAGGCAGGACCCTGTTCGACCGCCAAAAGCCCCGTGCTCGAATGTCAGCCCAGGACATATTGCCAAAGACGGCAGCAAGAGCAGCGAACTTACGAACGTCATGGGCATAGGGATAGACCGCAGGCTGGCTAACCTTAATAACTCTGCAGACTACCTGGGAGACCCGCACCCTTGAACAGGGAAGAAGGGAAACCGGATCAACACAAAGTGCGTCCCCGGACACAGAAGCCGTGGCGCGCAAATAATGGCGAAGAGCCGCAACCGGACACAAAACATGATGCACCCCTGGCCTAACCAACCAAGCATCCACAACCCAGGGACCCCTCTGGAAAGCAGCAGTCTCATTCTTTGCAGGAAAAGGAGGAGACAGCTGCAAACGAACAAAACCATCACGAAGACCGAAAGAGCAAAAACCCCTGCGCCGGAGGAGAGCATGAAGCTCACCAACCCGACCCCCAGAGGCCAATTCCAACAGAAAAAGAGCCTTGGAGAAATAATCCTGAACCGAAGGGGCCACAACAAACCGAGGAGAAGAAAGATAAGAGTGCACTCTGTTCAATGAAAAAGACGGCTCAAGCGGCGCATGAGCTGGCCGGAGGTGAAACAACGCCCGAGACACCTTGCGAAACAGTGCAGAAGTAACATCAATATCGAAAGCCAGCTGAAGCGGCTCCACCAGCACCACACGATACGAGGCGACAGTGTTAGGCATAAGGTGATGGTCCTGGAAGAACCAAGAGAGGAAGGTCAACACCACCCTAACAGAAAGTGAAGTACAACGACGAAGACTCAAGAAGAAACGGAAGGACCGCTAAGAAACTTCATACTGCCGCCAAGACAAAACCCGCAGGCGGGACACTAACAAGGAAGCCACCTGATCGCCATAGAGATGATTAACTCAAGTAAAAAATACCATACGCGAAGACTCTACGAGAAGATCGAATCAGCCACGTGACGTTCTGGTCCGATCTGCTAGAAAAGGTGGAGCCGCGGGAAAACCTCCGGGTTTGGACACGGAGCAAGCAGCGCCTGAAACCACGGCTAGGCCGGCCACCACAGGGCCAAGAGGATAAGCATAAGTGGGCAAAAAACAGGGCAGATCTCCCACAAGGCAAAAACAAAAACAAAAAGAAAATCCCGCAAGAGGACAGTGTACCCTAGAGAACAGAGCCAGCCGCTATAATCAGTGAACACAAGCCACGCAGCACCCCGTGCCCCGAACCAGTGCATACTGCCTCTTACCCTACAAAACAAATAGTTTTGCTGTTATTACACCATATACACAGGTTACATAGGTATACAGGTATACACAGGTTATTACACAATATACACAGGTGGCCACACACAACTGATGCTCCCTCCCTTACTGGTCCAAGGGCCAGTTGCACTAACATTCCTCCTTGAAGTATACTATTTGTGATGTTATTACACTATGTACACATTATATATAAGCATCCACATGTTTTGTTCACCATAACTGTTCAACTAAACTGGTATAGTGCCCAAAGAGCATAGTGGCCACCTAAACACAGCATGACAAGTCATGCAGATGATGCCACCTCCCTCACCAAAAGGGCTTCTCCCAACACTCCTTTTGCTGTTATTACACTATATATATACCCATTATTTAAAAGTATCTACATTTGTGTTCACCATAACGAACTACTAAGTTGGTATGCTGAGTCAAAAAGCAGCAAAGAGTGGCCGCCACACCAGCCATATGACGCCACAAATGTCACATGAAGGGGTGCGCACTTTCGCGTCGGTTACTCAACACGTCATATGAAGTGTTGGACGTTTAAGGGTTAATTTTACAATGACATCAACTCCATTGCTCATTGCTCTACACAGTGCCTCATTGCTGTGGCTGAAGTTGTCTTCATTATCTCATCATCTAGATCATTTGTCTTTTTCACTACTCGCATTAAAGAGCATTTCTTGTTGTCCCCTCTGTCTATGTTTTTGGCTTTCCACCTGTCTCCTCTTATTCTACTCCCACTCATACTTGATAGGCTGCTTTTGGTCCACTTCATATGAGAGAGTATGGGAGTGCATGGGAAAAACATGTGCCATAAGATATAGATAAATGTTTTGCTTTTAATGTAAGTATCTTTATTTATGTATTAAAACATTTCTAGTACCTTAAGTAGAAGGTTTCTTGTAATATTCCATGCATTTATATTGTTAATTTTGTTCACTAGGGATAATGGTGGTGGTGATAAAATGAAGAAGATAGGACCTCAGAACACTTATCTAGGTACCAGCACTAGTTGCAAAGGCATGTGTTCTCCTAACACAAGTGGAAGTTCTGCAGACAGCCACCACACGAAGACTGATCAGCCTAGCAAGTTAGGTGTTGCTGAGAGTGAAAAGATACCAGAAACACCGAATACGGTACCCAGCAGAGATGTGGATCTCCATGACTGTAAAGATGTTGCTACGAACAATGTGTCAAATACCAGTAGTGTCAATGGCATGTCTACAGTTAACAGCACTGATAGTCAAGTTGCCAGCAATAAAAAATACTTGTTGGTGTTGCCCAGAAAATTTCCCTGTTAACAGAAAGTAGTGAGAAAGGCTCCCACTCCTCTCATGCTGGTTTAACTCCCAAAAATTCTGAAGTGACTCTCAGTACAGAAAAGCAGTTGGTTAACCCAACAATGGATGTTAGTGAGCTTAACCAAAATATAATGCCAATACAGGGAAGTGAACTACCCAAGATATGTGCAGTCAAAGATGAATGTGAAGATAGAAAAACTGAAATGAAGAGAAAGAGAGAGATGGCCATCTTCTCTTCTTCAACAGAGGAAGGACAGGTAAGTAAAAATTTAAATTGACAAACATTTCAGTTTCTAATTATCAGTACACCTTTTCTCTTGAATTTTCATAGAAACTGTAATGTATGTGTATTTTCCAGAGTGATAAAATTATTTACCGGGTATATTGATATACATGTTAACAATATTGTATGATTTTTTTTATATCCAGGTTGAAGCCTTCCTGATGCGTCATGAAGAGAATGGGGGCATTCTTGACCTAAGTCAGCAATTTTTGCGTATCCTTTTGAAGAAGCATGGAACGGTGTGGCCTGTTGCAGCAGCAAAAATGTTCAATGAAATCTACCCTAGAGTCAGGTAAGCAAATTAAAAATTTTCAGCATTTGTTCTTTTGCTGCATAGCCAATTGCTACCACCTCAGTATCTTCCCAGGCTACCCACCTGGAACCTTGTAAATCTTGGGTACCATACCATGTACTAATGAATCATGAGTGCCTACCAAAGACCAGGACCAGAATCTGGCCGCCTCAGTAGAGGCGAAATGGAGTTTGGGGATACTACATAGCCACAATACTAAAGGAAAATCCACCAGAAAGGTAAAGTGCAGCAAAACAAGCAGCTCCTTGTTCATCCTTTGCAATCCTGATCCAAGCTACACACACACACACACACTTGATGTCTAGATGCAACTACTAGATAGTACTACTCACTTGTTCCCAGATAGCCCCAGTGACCTGAGGGAGGGGGGGGGGGTCCCAGCCAGCCGCCCCAGTCATTCACTCTCCTGGTGGTGGACCTATTGGTGCCTCACTGCTTTACACAGTTCTAAGCCAAACGTTGGTTTTCTTTTTGAACTGTCTGAAGTAGGGGCCTGTGTTCCATTTAGCTCCATGTGTGTGTGTGTGTGTGTTGTACTTTTCATGCCAGTCTGTATTATATGCCCTGATTCTTTGTTTGCCTTGCTGCTGGTGGTCAAAGTTGCCTTCTCTGGTTGCCACTGGCATTGTACTTGCCTTCAGGTCAGTGTCCTCTTCCCTAAGAGGGTTCAGGAGTCCAACCGTCTGGTTTCCTCTTTATGAGGGGCCTCGTTTTGGAGAGTTCATGTGCTTTGGCTCTTATGCTGGGCCTGATGGTTGGGTGGGTTGGTTCACTGGTGTAATTACCTAAGTGTAATTACAGGCATCCCATCTTCCC
>WNGS01003388.1:13132184-13210825 GCA_020271785.1 Procambarus virginalis | reverse complement strand
TACAGAAACCCCTGTGTGGTTGGGAGCACTATGTCTGCCATCGACTGGGTCTGGCAGCCAGAAAGATAGGCGCCCTAACAACAAAATAATTATATTATTAAATCATGAAACAATAGCAGGATTTTTTCATTGGTCAAGGCAAATTCTATTACATCCACAGAGAGATACTGTATTATGTAATTATTTGTATCGTACATAATTATTTGCATCATACATACATTGCATCAAACCTAGACAATAATTGTTTAAATCATCATGTGACGATAACCACATCACCCTGTGAATCAACATATGATGATTACCACTGTCTAAGGGTTAATGGGGTAGATCAGTTGTTGCCAAACATTACTCTGAGAGAAGGAGGGAGGGAGGGAGGGGTAGCATTTTGATACATTCCAGGTTATCATAGTGTGGTTTCTTTGTTGTTGGTTGATATTTGATCTCCATAAGCTCCCAACCCCATATGACCGGGCAAGATATATGAAAAAAATAGTTGTACTTAGTGGGTCAAAAAGGTCATTCAGGAGCTTGGTGAATAGTGTCCTGACCATGCTAATGAGCTAAAGAAGTGGGGTGCCACTCACAAAGGTACATTTTATTACTGTCAATGCTCTGTTTTTGCAGCTTTTAGCAGACCTTGACCGGCTTGTTGACACTGGGAAGGAATTCATTGTTGACTGTGCCCGTGTAGAAACGGACCCAACTATTGTGTGTAATTCACAAGTCAAACGACATCTAAACTTCCTGCAGCGGTAAGATTTGTTTTAGAATTGTGTAAATGATAAGATAATACTCTAGTTTTCTGGGGGTAGGGGGGAAAGACCTTTGGTGGCTCCATGAAGCTGTATCACTGAGATAGCTTCTCATTACTAGGTCACATCAGTCATAGGCATCCTGTTGATCTATCAGGGACCAGAACCAGAACCAGAACCTGGCCTCCTCAAAGTGGCACAGAAAGCAAGGGAATAATTTGTGATTGCCCACACTAGGAAAGTAACCAGAAAGTAGAAGAGACAATACAGACAACTGCATGGTTCATGAAATCGAAGCACTGAAACAGCCAATAGATACTGCAAGTGAATCACTCAAAACGAATTAGTTCATTTGAAATGGGTATGACACACCCCCTAGTGTGCTGACTTGTCAATAGGTGGCGTCCCAGCTTCAAGGCTGGCATCCACTGAGTCCGGAGCTGATGAACCATGAATCGATATACCTGGTAGGGGTAAGGAGTCAGAGAGCCACCAGGGCTCACCCAAAAAAAGGGCATTTCATTACATTCGACATTAGTTTTCTGTGGGGGGGGGGTCTAGGCTTCAAAAACGGCAACCACTCGGTCCTGTTCCTGATGCTTGCCTCAGGTCGTCTGAAGTCTGTCATGAAAACCCACTCCTTTTTCAAGATAAGTGATGGATATTCTTTGGACTTAATCTTGTGGGGTCCATTTGCTTGTGTATCATTCATAACTATAAGTACAGTAATTACTCTTGAGCATGTGTTTACAAGTCTCATTTGTCTGTCCCCATTTGTTATGGGGGACGTAGTCAAATCTACACTGTGAGCACTGGTTTAGCATTGTCCCTGCATTAACAGAGTTACTTCTCTGGTGTGTTTGGGCATTTACCCCTGATAGGACAGGCCACCAGGGTGGTGAGCCTCACCCTGAGCAGTGCATAAGTCATAGACTCCTCCACAAGATCGTATGGTTGGGGGCATTCTGTTTATTTGTGTGTTATGTGCAATTCTTTATTTGGTCCTCAGTTGATGCCCTCAGCTTGCAGCCATATTAATCCTATAAGCTGTGTTTGGTATCAGTTCTTCCAGAGACCATCACTAGTGCCTGGTTGTTCTGCTTGGTTAGTCACCTTCAGGTCCTGTCAACTCCTCTGTGAGTCTGCTGTGTGGCTTATAATGAGGAGATTAGCTGAATACTATTTAGTTAATGTCCCTTGTCTTCTTTGGTCTTGTGTTTCCTTGGGTCATGTTTCCTGGTCCTGAATAGCCACCAAGGGGCTACCCCATGAATCTAGCATTGAATGTAATGAAATGCCTCTTTCTGGTAGAGTCCCAGCGGCTCCCTGTCTTTCAGGTTCATTGGTTCACTGGGGTGGTTTTTTTTCTGCTGAAGAACTGAGTGGCAAGTTGACAAAGGACTGAGCTCCAGGCTGCCTGGTGGCCACAATTGATAATGGGTTCAAGCTAGATTTGAGTGAATTATTTTGTCTTGTGTTGAATCATTTGGGCAGTTGTTTGGTAGTTTCAAGGCTTTTATGTTTTATGAACCCAGCACTTGTCTGTATAACTTAACTGAATTTCTGGATGCTTTCCTTATGAAATAGCAGACTGTCATTTGCTCTATGCACCTCTGTGAGTGTGACCAGATTCTGGCTCTGGTCCCCAGTAGGCCAATGAGAACTCCTGCAACTGATATGACTTGTAGTGTACTCACCTAGTTGTGCTTGCAGGAGTTGAGCTCTGGCTCTTTGGTCCCGCCTCTCAACTGTCAATCAACAGGTGTGCAGGTTCCTGAGCCTACTGGGCTCTATCATATCTACATTTGAAACTGTGTATAGAGTCAGCCTCCACCACTTAACTGCCTAATGCATTCCATCTGTTAACTACTCTTGACACTGAAAAAGTTCTTTCTAACGTCCCTGTGGCTCATTTGGGTACTCGGTTTCCACCTGTGTCTCCTTGTTCGTGTACCACCCGTGGTAAACAGTTTATCTTCATCTACCCTGTCAATTCCTCTGAGAATTTTGTAGGTAGTGATTATATCTCCCCTTACTCTTCTGTCTTCCAGTGTCGTGAGGTGCATTTCCCACAGCCTTTCCTCGTAACTCATGCCTCTTAGTTCTGGGACTAGCCTAGTGGCATACCTCTGAACTTTTTCAAGCTTCGCCTAGTGCTTGACAAGGTACGGGCTCCATGCTGGGGCTTCATACTACAGGATTAGTCTTACATATGTGGTATACAAGGTTCTGAATGATTCCTTACACAGGTTCCTGAAGGCAGTTCTGATGTTGCCAGCCTCGCATAGCTGCAGGTGTTATTCTTTTGATGTGGTGAGATAGCTACAGGGAGCCATCGGGGATCTACCAGAAAGAGGCGTTTCATTACATTCAACGCTCATTTTTTAAAGCGTTTAGTTATACCATTTGATGAATCAAAATATTTTAATTCGTGTTAGTCTTGTGCAACAATGTACAGTAAGTACCAGAACTCTTCAGTATAATTACAGCAGTTAACTGCATCTGTCTTCTAGCTGATGCTCAGATGAGTAAGATGACTAGAAAATCTACTGGAGTATTGAACAATAATTTATCTAACCCTACTTTTCCCATTTAAATTTATATTGGGCTTGCCAAAAAAAAATCAGAAACTCATCTTTGCTCAGACTGAGGGCTGCCTTCTAATTTTACTTTTCTCTAGGTCTCAGATGCTGGAGCAGGTTGTTGGAAAATACACAGATGGGTGTTACCAAGTAGTAGCAGAGCTGCTGACAACCATATTCCATGAATCTCCTCCTAAACCTCGACCAGGTGTTACATTGCCTACCAGACAGACACAGTTAGCCATCCTTGTTGACTCCTTGTGCAAGCTTCATGACCACAAGGTATAAATGCACATTTTTTAAATATTAATTTTGTGACATATCTTAGCCATTCAATTTGGATACTCCCAAAGCCAAGTTCCATTCTGGTCCCAAAGGAATGTATCATGATATTCAAGCAGGGTGACATTTTTCATGTGCACAATATGAAACATTTTAGACATTTCTGTCGAGTCATATTCCCAATAAGGAATCAAGAAGCTTGATCCACTCTTAATCCAGTCCTTGGCACTATAAGAATTACCAAGTGCAGTAATTGAAGTGCAGCTACTATTTAGCTGCACTTCAATTATACATTCACTTGTCAGATGTGATGAAGTTCTTGTGTACCAGGAACTCTCCTCCCACTTCAGGCCAAGTGCACTATGATGGAAGATTTAAATGAGTTGCATACTTTTGTGCTTGTCAACAGTAACTAGATCCCCATGTGGTGGTTAGTTCCCTTGGTCTTGAGACGACATCTTTAACAATTAATACTGGAGTTTGGGTATAGTCCTTGGATCCCTCTGGTTCCAACTCTTGAGCCATTTATTGACACTTTGCAAGAGTTGCTTAACTTCTGGTATCCACCATGGTGGTCAAAGGCATTGACTTCTTATGTTGGTGGAGGATTGCATCAATGTTCAGAAAATGGCAGCAGTTTGAATTATACTCAAATGCATATTTCTCCCAAGAGTCTTATTTATATCCACTCCAGCAATGTGTCGATAGTAGTCTGTCTCAACCTGGTTGGTATGAGAGAATGATCTCTCAGTACATGCTCATGTTGTGAGATGTGCTTGCAAGATGGAACTTCCTTAGGCAAGGACAGATACTTTAAATTTACTCATTGGCTTTTCCAAGGCCCTAACTCTTCTTATGTTGAATACATCTCCAAAAATCAATAAAAATATGATTAACCCTTTAACTGCATTGCCTCCAAATATGACACCCCCGTGGTGCACAGGAAATAAATTCTCTGGAAAAAATTCTTTTTTCTTTTTAAAGTGTCAAAAATCCTTCCCTCAGTATGGCTATGTAAAAAAAAGGTCGAAATTGTACTTACTTTGGCTGCTATGGGGTCCGTAAGTTGGGGCGTGACGTCATCATTCCCCGTGCTCCCGTGCCGTAAGCTCCCGGGGCGGGTGGGTGCTCGGGGCGGGGCGCGCGAGTTGCCGTGAATATATTTTCGTTCATTTTTTTCGCACAGTTCCAAATACATTTTATTTGTTTTTACGTGCTAATCCTATGTATAGTGAACACGTACACTATATTATGGATGTAAAACATCCGTACTGTCCGAAGACACTGTGTTACGTGCATGACACTTGTGTACACATTTGCAGCACATATTTACTATGTATCATGCTAATTTATGTATATATACAATCTATTTACACACTATACACTGTCACACACTATATACATTCACCATCAACACACTCAGAACACCGCGAGTGAGAGCTGCCACACCCAGCCAGCCCTCCCTCACTTCTCCAACATTGTATTCGCCAACTTTGCCCCCTCCCATCATACAGTTATTCACACCAATGTTTCATGTTCATTTATATATTTACAACATATGTACACACTATACACTGTCACACACCATATACATTTACCATCAACACATTCAGAACATCGCGTAGCAGCTGCTTCGCCAATAGGAGCTGCCTCATATGGGCCAATAGGAGCTGCCTCATATGGGCCAATAGGAGCTGCCTCATATGGGCCAATAGCAGCTGCCTCGTATATGCCAATAGCAGCTGCCTCGTATGGGCCAATAGGAGCATTTGGCCATGAACACATTCAGAACACCTCGAGTGAGAGCAGCCACACCCAGCCAGTCTCCCTCACTCCAACATCTTACTCGCCAACATTGCTCCTCCCACCATACTGTTATAGTTCTTATTACACATGTTCTATATACCTATCTACATGTTTTATTTACCAGAACTATGCAAGTAAGCCGGTATTGTGTCCAAACAGTACAGTGGCCACCATACACTGCATGAAAAATCACACAGCAGACGACGCTACGATTACATCACATCCCTCACCAAAATAGCTCCTCTCAACATTCTCCTGTTGCTGTTCTTACACTATATATACCCATGTACACATGTTTTGCCCATAGCGAACCACTAAGCTAGTATGGTGAGCAAAACAAGAGTGGCAGCCACACACACACACGCAATGAGGCTACCTCAATTCTCGCCCTCCCTCCCTCACCAAAATTCCTCCTTCCACAATACTACGCACAACGCTAATTATAACCACAATCCTGGTCACTAATTCCTGTAAATGAATAATTGACCATACGTTTATTTTGAAAAGGAACCTAAGAAATTGTTTGAAGATTCCTAGATGGACGAAATAATGCTGTGGTGCTGTGGCAAGCGCTGTGAACATCGTGAACAGCATTGAATCACTGATATTTGAACATTGTACCCAGTCATTATCACACTCAGGCTCTTCTATAATACTATCATGGCTAAATAATACAAGTTATATATATATTTTGACATTATTAGGCGATGCTGTGGTCACACGCTGAACAGCAGTGCTGTGCGCTTATGCTGCGAGCGCCAGCCTTGGTTGCTCAATCACTACTGAGGCTCCCACACCCGGGAATGTGGACCACGATTTTTTTTAAAGATGGCGTCTGTTTACAAGAGCCCTGAGGAAGCTGATGTGAACCCCATGTAGCCGCGGGAGTTTTGAATCGAATGTGAAAAATACAAATACCCAGAAGCGCGTTGCGCAAACCAGACGCGAGCCTGCAGGCGCGTTGCGCAGTTAAAGGGTTAAGAGCCATATTTAGAGAGGTACAATTCATACCCAATATTTCTAATGCTCTGTGGGCTAATTTCACTGAGCAAAATTTTAATTTCAATCTATCATGTAATGGACAACTTTTCCACATGTCTGACCCTGCTTCATAAGCAAATCCACACATTCTCCACTTTGCTAAATCTTCAAATGCTTGTTCAGCAAAAATTCATCAAATTGAGGTTGCACTGTATATAAGTTTTACAGCAGTACACCTGTTCTGTACAGTAAGAATTCTTTTAATTTATACAAATTGTTACAGATAAAGTATTAATTCCTGTTCAAGAACTTTTATATTGTGGGGCAAATAAGGTCAAATTGAAGTAGAGAACACAGGTGGAAACTGAAAAACAAATGAATCGAAGGGATGTTTAGCATTACTTTTCTATTGAATGAGTAGGGAGCGCAGACAAAACTGAAGGAAAAGATAGATCAAGCTAATTCTAATCACAGCCTTAAAAGTAGATACAACAATGTCATGCAGAATTTATAGTAGTGTTGCACTAGATTCACAAAAGTGATAGTCCAAGATCTATTCCTCCCTACTAGCATGTATACTCTATGTAAGACCACAACTTTAAAATAGGAAAATGCCAGTTTGGAATCTATTGATTGCTGTGTCTTCAGGTTTGAGTTTGTAGAATTGTAATAGACTTTTATAAAACATATGTTCTAGTAGGACCCCCTCAGTAACTCTCTGAGCTAAGTACTGACCCAGCCAAGCCTGAGGAAGATGCAACAAGCCTCTTAAGACCCACAGTTGCCTACTGGAAGCAAGAACCAAAAACTGGTGCTCTCTTTGAGCCAAGAGGAGCTTAGGGATTGGAGACCATGACAGAACTAAGAAAAATCTACCAAAAGGCATAAATGCAACAAAACAAGCAGTTGCTTGAAGAAATTTAGTTACATTAAGGTAACAAGTCAAACAATCACCGCTGCAGGATAAACATTTTAACTATGGTGTGTTTTGCTGCCACAAAACAGCAGCCCAGATCATGCAAGGTCCAGCTAGCCAGCCTCCTCACCCTCTTGCCTGGTCACATCATCAGATGCACAGAACCCCTGATGGAGGCTAATTCTCTGCTTCACACTTGAACTAAGTGCTGTTTGCTTTTCCTGGAATGCTAGTTCTGTCAGGACCTTTGCTTTGTCATTGTTTCCTTTCTCCCTTAAAATTGTGTTTTATGTATGTCATCCACATTGCATGTGCCCTAGCTTTGTATTTCACTCTGACTGTGGACCTGGGTTTTCTTTCTTGGTAGTCAGCTTGCCTTTCACCTTCTCCGAGAGGTTTGGGTTCCTCAACTACAAGCCGACTCTTTCTAAATGACCTCATTTCTGGGTAGTGCAAGAGACTTACTTGTTCACTACTACATGGCTGCTGATGGGGAGTGTTGTAGTTAGCTGTGTGTTGTCTAACTTGCTTCAATTGTGCTTGGCCCGACTCTTTGTACACGTTAGGGCTTTATGCTTTAGCTGAATATAAGATTGTTTTAGTACAGAGCTGCCTATCCTTTCCCTGCTGAGTGTTTATTGGTAAATTTCAAGTTTTGTTCACCTGAGAGACATCTCATGCCTGGTATGCTTGTCTGTATGACAGTCTGGATGGCTGGTTTCTCTTTGTCCCTGTCTTGTTTGCATTCTCAGGCACGTAGTTTTTGCTTCTAGACCATTTCTGTGATTGATTGTGGTTTCACCTTTCACCTCTTTCTGCCTGTTCATGCAAATGTGCCAGTGCTCTGTGGAGCTGGTGGTTTGCTCCTTCTTTTGTGGCCAAGGCTTCTGCCTTTGTGGCAGTGGCTCTGTAGTCTGCAGCAATGATTGAGTGCCTTGTTATGTTAGGGTACCCAAGTTCTTCAAGCAGCTGCTTGTTTTGTTGTACTTATGTTTTCTGGTCGGCTTTCTCCCAGGTTTAGATCAACTTTTGATGAGCATGTTTCCATTGCCTCGAAGAGAGAGTCATATTCTGGCCTTGGCTCCCGGTTGGAGGGGAGTCACGGAGGCCTGTTGTACCTTCTTAAGGTTTAGCTGGGCCAGAGCTTAGCTCAGGGAGCAAATAAAGACCCCACTGTAAAAGGGTGTTAAATTACATAAAATTCTTGATTCTTTCAGGGAGTCATTATTTGGGGAGCCCAGTCCTTGACAGAGGCCTTGAAACGCTATAACCGAGCAGAGGCAGAGGAAGAGAAAAACAGATGGGCAAAGACCTTAATGAAAATCTGTGACACTATGGACACAACATTAGAGAAAAACCTTCAAATCAGTAAGTATTGATAGTATTTTAATTATGTATATGCACACTTAGGTTTTCTTAATGTTTGTACCCATAGAAATTTTTTTTTTTATTGTTACTATTATTATTATTGTTGTTATTATTAACTAATTTCCCACAAAATAGGGTTGGGAACCATCAGCCACCATATTTGACATGCTACACAACAACACAGAACCACCACTACTCCACTTAACTAATCATTCATAACAATACCCATCACTATATACAAGTACAGTATGTGTATAGTCGTCCTCTTGTGTTGTCTACTCAGTACAAGTATGTCAAATATTCTTTCCCTCTTCATACTGCTACCACCTAAAATATGTGTTAGTTGATTTGTTTTAATTTTTGCTTAATAATGCAGTGTAACTAGAATAAACCCATTTCATATAATTTGTTTTAAATCTAAATACAACACCTCCTCCCCATTCTCAGAGCTTAATTTTGTGGTGATATACATTATATTGTACTGTATGGCAAGTGATATAATGAGTGGATGAATGACATTTCTAATAGTATGTTTTCTGGGAGGGCTCCTATGGAGGCTTCCTGTTGCTTGCAACCTGGATAAAGAATCACACCAGACCCTTATGAGTTATTGTAAGCCTACTGGGAACAAAACAACTGTTCACCTCAAGCTGCATGCATCTAGAGTTGACTTCTCGAGGTGTTCGGCGTGGTGTTGCATCCTCCAAAATGTCATTATGTGTACTTTCATTTTGGAGGATGTATTGAAATTTGTTTAATTTTATAATTCACAATATAATTATTCCTGTTTTGGAAACATTGTAAGTGGAGCTCAAGATTAGTGGTTATGAACCATGTTTCATGATAGAAGAATACATTCTTCTTGTAGAAGAATTCTACAATTCTAATTGTAGAACTCTTGAATTACAGAGCCAGAGTGCATTTGGGGATTGTGTGAAACTCTGGTTCTGCTTCGGTGGAAGCCTCAGGAACCCTCGTGGACTCTGTAAAATCCCAGGTTGTAATCCTTAAATCCCAGGTTGTAATCCTTTTACCATGTCTGCTTTGAATCCTCATCACGGCTTCTACAGATTTTCTCATCGATACATCACGTTAGTGATGTGTTCTTTGTGTACTATTATTATTATTAATATTATTAATTAATTAATTAATTAATCATTATTACAGTATTACTATCACAGTATTTGTTTACTCTTTTTCAGTGCATAATGTAGAATATGAGCGATTGGTTGAACTAGTTTCAACATTGATCCAGATGTTGGTGACACAGCTGGAAAGAGCTCAAAGTGCTCAGGTCCTGCCATTTGAAACTCTTACTCCATGGACTCTTCTTCATCGCCTCTTGGCTTATGAGGAGGGCCTCCAAAAACAGAGAGATACAACAAAGATAGACATGCAAGACAATAATGAGGAACAAGTAACACTGTCAACTACAGGTAAGTTGCTAAATATGAAAGACAAAACTGCTACTGTGAGAATCACTTTCTTTTAAATGAGGAATTCAGCGAGAGCGAAATGCGTAGGTCTTCACCGAGTATATGTAAAGGAGTTTTCCCAGCATTTCCAGAAATAGAATATAATACTAAAACCAATTCGTGTAAAATAGTACTAACCATCCACCAGGTGAACTAGGCAAGATGCACCAGAATCTAACGCAGATTGTCAACAGTTCAGGATTTGCAGCAATTGATGGCAGCAAAGTTTCACCAGGAAAAAGCCTAGAGAGAAGTAATGTAGAAGAGGATGTGCCCGCTGAGAACAAAAGCTCTGGAGTTCCTTACCCATCTACTCTCTTCCTCATAACAGCTCACGAAGAGCTTGGCAAGTAAGTCACATTCGGGGCAGCATCTCTTGTTCTATAAAATACGGTATTGTTTCTGTTTGAAATATGTGATTAGTGCTGAAGAAATAAAAGTCACAGAAGTGTAAAATGCATTTAGGAGGAAATTTTTACAAAAGATTAAATTTTTCTAGTCTGCATCAATCTGTTGCTGAATGCTAAATCTAACATTTGAAAATCTGAATCATGTTTCTCATATTAACTTCTTTGCTCTATAACCTTTACAAGAAACAGTTATATATTTGCCAAGTTCTAGCGAGGCATATTCAGAAGTATTTTAACCAGTTGATGCACTAATTATAAAGTACTGTACATTGTTACTTGGTAGCTTTCCATAACTTACACACCATTGTAGCCAAGCCTTCAGAAGTGCAACATGTCTCAGAGACTATGCTGACCTCCTGGGAGCCAGGACCAGGGTATAGTGTTCTAAACAGTGATGGGAGCTTAGCAATCAGGTCAACCTAGAAAATCCCAGGACTGTGAGGCCTTGTGGTTGGGTGCAGTCTGATTGACTGATGCCAAAGTCTGACATTAGCATATCAGTCTGTAAAGCTCCGGGAAACCTCCGGGACTCGCCCAGAAAATGGTGATTCATTACATTCAACGCTGGTTTTTTGGGATGGTGCTGATTTTGAACTACTTCAGTCTTGCCTGTTTTCACTATCTTTGCCCTGGGCTGCAGATGTGTGGCAGCTGCTTTGGCTTTGGGTGCCTGTGGTCACTGAAGATTACAGGGTTTATTTGCACTTGGATGCAGTTTTGCATGTTTGGGCAGTCATGCAGCTGTTCTCTGGTTAGTTCCATGGCAGCTTCCATAAACAGCCTTGGCTGTTTATCTTCAGTTGCATCCTTGTTGCAACTCGGGCCTCAGAGGTATTGCCCAAGTTGCTTGCTCCTCTCCTTCAGAAGATAATGACAGACTTCTGTTCCACTCATGTCATGCAAGTGTGTTGTACTGCTTAGCTTTGGCTTAGTCTTTGTCCCTATTGTTGTCCTCCATTTTGCCTCTTGTTTCCTGAGGATGCTGTGTCTTTGGTTCTTTTCGTTGCAGTGGTGACTATAGTACAGTATGCTTTTTGTACAGGGTTCTGTGCCCACTATGCAGGAAATGAGGTTTTGAGGCAGATACCTTGCCTGTTGTTGGTCAGGATAGTCTTCTGGAGGGATCATATTCTCAGGTTGTTACACCTGCCTCAGCTTTCACTTCTATAGGTAGGCATCATGGAGGGGTGGGTCGGCTTGAGGTTTCTTCATGCCAACCTCTTTTGCAGTTCACCCCTTTGACTGAGCCATTGGGAGAAATCTGGCCCGTTTTACCAACTTTTGGTCCCATGATATGCAGGCCTTCTGGGTACTGCCCTAGGGTCTTCAATGGAGATGGTCCTTAACACTTCCTTTCGTCCAGGATGAGCAGTCCACCCCACATCTGTCATTGTGGGGTGTTAATGATTTGCATCTTAGCCTTCCTCAATGGCTGGCTGGTGTGGGCTCCAAACCAGTCCATGTGTTTGCAAGCCAGGATCTCGTTCTTTTCTAGCTCTCCAGGTTTGGGCCTCTGGTGAATTGGTAAAAGTCACCGTTGGTTCCATCATGAGTTCAAACCTGGTTGGGTTTAATTTGGGATTCTAGGTCAACTTCCATCTCCCTTCTGCTTGCATCTCTGCTGTGCTTGAAAACTCCTCTTCGGCTGATGATGGATTGTTCCCAGGTCTCACATCATTTGCTCGAGTGGCTCTGCCGAAGTCTAAACTTTGCCTGCATGGTTTATCCTCTGGGTTGTGTTTGGGTCCAGGCCTTGTACTATTTTCTCCTGCTCTGTCCCTTGTACAGCCACCAAAACCTTAGGGCACAAGTCCAATAGGCTCTTTGACATTTCTGGTTCACCACTTTCCTCTTCAGAATTTTCAGGATTCTGTGCTGTGCTGCCTCCATCCTCCTGCACTTGACCTTTACACTGCCTCCTCAGCCATGGGTTGGGGTTGTAACCTGCACTCACCTAGCCACTCAGCATCCTTGGGTGGGTCCATTTGAGTTCATGGCAGTCTGACACACACTGAGGTTATTTTATCTCCCACCAGACTTTGTTGTCCTGCTCATCTCTGACTGCTTACTGGTAGCTCAATGTTTGGATGTTGCTTTGGTCACTTTCCTTATGGGGCTGGATGCTGTGGATGGATAGTTTCCTGGCTCCTCTGGAGTAGGCTCTCTGTGGTATTCTTGTTTGGGGCTTGTGTAATATTTTGGTCTGGTAGAAGGTTGTGATTCATTTGTCTGGGTTTGGAGGACTCTAGGTGGGTAGCTTGGGAAGATAGAGAGGACCCACTAGAAAGTGGATACAGTACTTCCACCTTGGCTCCACCAATACTTCCAATTCTGAGTCACTAAACACTATATGGAGCAATTCTGGGGCATCCAAGCACAAAGCTGTAAATGCTGAACCCAGAGAAACTAGGCGCATAAGACTGAAATGTCTCCACTTCAAACGCTTTATCAGAGAAGATCAGAACCCATTGGGAACAAACACCACAGGATTTGCGGTCGTAATTATCACCAACACAACAGGCATGATAGCAGAGGCAGGATGAATAATCGCCACCATGTAATAAAGGCAATGAACACCCCTTCAAACTTGCAGTGAGCATGAATGGGCTCAGCAGGTCATCCTTTATGCATAATTGACTTTGCCAGAGACTTGTGGCAAAATACCAGGAGTCTGCCAGTAATATCCAAACAAGTGCTCCCAGGCACTAGGGATGCTTACTTACAAATGGGTACCATAAGCAGCCCCACTACCTGTGGTTCAAATGGCAGATGAGGTGTGTAATATAAACAAAGCTTACAAGTTCCAAGTACACCCCAACACAACTGACTGAATGTCCCCAACCAAGGGCCTAAATAGAGGAGTTAACAAACCCTTGAAACACCCGAGGTAAGGCACTCCACCCCAGTGACCTGGTTTTGAAAGGTGAACCCCCTAACACACCAAAGAAGTAACTCTTATCAGTGCAAGGGCAATGTTAAATGAACACCCAGGTAAGTAAACAGTGGATGCATTCAGTTCAGAGCACAAAAAGCCAAGTCCACGCAACAAAGCCGGACAGGAAAACGTGCTTGCAAAGCAAATACTATACCGTAATGGGATGATACACTTGCATAAAAAGGATAAGTCCTAGGATGGCCTGCTTTTAGCTTGGAAGCACTGGGACCTGCTGTGTGAGATGAGATAGCAACCAAGGAACACTACTGCTTTATAGAAGAATATGCATCAGCAACAGAACTTAGGTGCAAGCTGACAGAGGACCAAGCTCCGGGCTGCCAGGTGGTAGCAATCGGTACCAATGGGCTCTAGTTAGTTTTCAGTAAATTATTTGTATGTATTGAATTATTTGGCAGTATTGAGGCTTCAAGTCTTGTGAACTCTGGTGAACCCAGCAGTTGTCTGTAAAGCTTCACTGACTTTCTGGATACTTTCCTGGAGAAAGGTCAGAATGTCATTTTTGTTCTCTATGCCTCTGTAAGGGAGGCCAGGTTCTGGCTCTGGCTCCTGGTAGACCAAATGAAACTCCTGCAACAGATATGACTTGTAGTATGGAGCAACCTCAGCATGATAACTATATGGAGCCGCCATGGGGCTCTCCCAAAAAAATCTGACTTAATAAAGGAATTATGTTTTTTCAGACACTCCTTCTGTTGTTATGATGATGGAGTATTTTTACTCTACTGTCTGGACGTTCTGTTAGTTGAGTTGCGAAGAAGTTTGGATGAGCAACATCGGCAGTTATTACACCAAACACTGGAACAGGTGTCTTTCTGTCTCTACTCACATCCATCCAAAAAATCAAAGGTTTGTGCTAGTACTCAGGGTTCATATGCATTTTTTATAGCATCCCAAATCAATTTAATTACAGTACAGAATGTTTAAAAGTTACAGAATAGCTAGTTTTATATAATTACTGTATATATATATATATATATATATATATATATATATATATATATATATATATATATATATATATATATATATATAAAATGAGTGGAGAGCACAGGGAGATTGGAGCTCAACACACTATTGAGATGAACTGCCCTGAAGTTGAAATTAGGTGACAAAGCACTGGCCTCTTTGAAAATGTTTTGGGAATGCCAAACAACTAAACAAAATTTAAAGAATTGTACACAATATCCATTCAGCTGGAAAGTTTGCAGCCTCATCTGCAATGTCATTTCCCTTATTTGTCCATATTACTTGGCACCCAGTTGATAAGTATTTGACAACTTTGACATTTTACCATTTGCATTAATGCTATAGCTTTTGTGTGCAGGCGATGAGTCACAATAACGTGGCTGAAGTATGTTGACCAGACCACACACTAGAAGGTGAAGGGACGACGACGTTTCGGTCCGTCCTGGACCATTCTCAAGTCGATTGTGACTTGAGACACAATCGACTTGAGAATGGTCCAGGACGGACCGAAACGTCGTCGTCCCTTCACCTTCTAGTGTGTGGTCTGGTCAATATAGCTTTTGTGGTTAGATAGCTGTTGTCATGTAGGTACTTCTGTTGCAAGATTTCGGAGCAGGAGAGCATGAGAGATTACCAAAATAGTGGGAATACAGAGTACAGATACAACATGTATAAACACGATAAAACGCCTAAATTATTAGGATCCTCTCAAAGCTCTCAAAATGTACTCTCTAGAAAGGAGACGAAAGAGATATAAAATAATATTTACGGGGAAAATATTGGAGGGCTAGGTCTCAAATTTACACAGTAAAATAACAACATACCATAGTGAACGACATGGAAGGAAATGCAGAATAGAAACAGTGAAGAGTAGAGGTACCATAAGCACAATCAGAGAACACTGGATGAACATCAGAGGTCTATGATTGTTCAATATCCTCCCAAATATAAGAAATATTGCTGGAACAAAAGTAGAAGTTTTCAAGAAACTGGACAGTTATCTGCAAGACGCACCAGATCAACTGGGCTGTAGTGAATATGTGGGCCTGCAGGCTGCTCCAAGCAACAGCCTGTTGAACCAAGCTCTCACAAGTTAAACCTGGCCTCAGGCCGAGCTTGGAGAGTAGAACTCCCAGAACCTCATCCAGTACAATCCAGGTACATTTTAGTGATGAGCAGAAGCATGTTTTAAAACATTTTGAATGGCACTCATTTCTCTTTGTAAAGTGAAGCACCCATTTCATAGTCTTAAGCAAACTACAGAATTTAATATGTTGACTGCAGATCCTGTTTGTTGTTTCTCATGGTCTACTGTACCACCTGTGTAGTATTTAAATATGCCAGACACTGAGTTTGTTTAATTCATCTGTGCTGAATTACAGAACAAAAATTGTGCTGTAATTCAGCACAATTGGAATAATTCAGTACACCAGAACCCCAGTCGTTCCAGGGCCAGAAGCAGGGCATGGGGATGATCAGAAGGGAAAATCTTGCCCAGAGGGAAAGGAAGAGGAGGTGTGGACAGAGCCAAGGTGGAAGTCACCAACACCTTTAATTAAGGTCCCTAAACACCAGTCATGGCTACTCTAGGAGCAATCAATCAAGCACACAACCCAGACTGCCATAAATGAGTAAAGCAAACCTTACAGCAGAATCTGGCTGACATGCCCTAACAGCATCAGGAGGGTCAGAAAGAAGAGTCACATGGGAAGAGCAAACCCCAAAAGACTTGGGGTTGAAGGTGTCACCAACCCAACAGGCAGCATGGCAGAGACAGGACAAGTGATCGTTGACCCGTGGCATGAACGAGGAGTAACCCTCAAGCTCTCACAAAGTGAGAGGAGGTTCGCAAGAAGTGTGTGATTTCCTGCCCAAGTACCATAGAGTGCCAGATTCCTTCCTGCAGTTCCTCATCCTTTGGGCGTTTGGGAGTTCTCTATGTATGGCTGGGTCTGTGTCCAGGGTGTTAAGGTTTAGGTTCTTGTGCCTTGTAGGGAATGAGCTGTGGGAAGTCACTGAGTGGACCCTCCCATAATTAGAATTGTGTACAAGGAAATATTCCTTTCTGGGATTCCCCTCAGTGGCTCTCCTTTTCCTTCTCCATTTTTCCTGCTTACCTGTGCAACGTAGGTGGTTTGTTGAGGCTCAAGTTGATGGTGACCTCGCCAGCTCCCTAATTGACCAGGTATTCCATCTGGTGGTGGTAAGGGGAAGCAACATGGTGGTATTTTGGAGTTTTGAGTTTTTGTATAGTATTTGTTTATATCAAACATATTCTTTAAGTGTTTTTAGTTTTTGTGATCTCTCTTCAATCATTTTGGAAGGTTTTTCTTAGTGTGTGGAGTCTTATGATTCCCTCAGCTCCTCTGCCTCTTTGAGTAGGGGTTGGGGGGTGGCAGGATTGTGGTACCTGCTCCTGTAGACCATGAGATAATGATGGATGGATGCCTGGTGTGTTGGTATTGGTCCTGGGCTTCCAGTGCATTAGCTCTGAAGCTAATGGGTATATCATTATACTCTGTGCTCAGTTGTTATGGGTAATATGCTGTCATAAAACTGTAAATCATACTTCTTTGAATTTGTATAGGATTTTAATGTCAATGTTAATGTCAACAGCATAAACACCTGCGTGATCATGGAGTGCCTCAGATAGCGTTGTGCTGGGATCGGGCACTCCAGCTATACCAGTACTACTGTCCAAACCGACTACCTGATTTCCAGTCTTCACAGATACCGTCTATCACCGATGATGTGGCCACTTTCCATAAGAGGTTTGCTGCTACCTGCATCTGTATGCATCCCTAGGATTAATCATGTAGAATTTTGTCATTGAAGTGCTGTACTGTTTTAATTTTTAAAGCATAAATAGCTTGTTGTGCTAATGGCTTGAAACAATATTGGTGAGTGAAAATAATTTGAGCTAATAAATAATACAACATAAGTTGTGAAATATATTAAAATACAAGTATACATAATCTTGTAAATAGAGCACTGCAATTCTATTAATAGGGTGAGTGAGACTTAAGGCTGCCATAGTTGTGGGGCCTATAAGCAACGCTTGCTGAAACCGAAGTGACGGCGTGTCTGGCGCAAGCCAGACGGCCAAATTCGGATTTTAGAATGAATGTAAAAAATTAAATAAGATTTAAAGTGTTGGGTGGGAAGTTTTACTATGTAGGATAGTGATGTAGTGAGCTCAGATTTCCAATGTTTGAAAAGATGAAAAGAATATTTAGGAGAATCATAGTTATAAAATAGAATATAAGTATTAAATATGTGTGAAAAGTTGAGGCATGGATTTACCTTTGTAATCTAATGTTTGAAACTACCAGAGATTGACATTTTTCAGTCACTTAAGAAAAGGAATTGCAAATATACATGCTGCTGTTACAGTTTCTCTGAACTATTGACCAAAACCCACCAATCATTTGTATTCTGGTGGGTTTTGGTCAATAGTTCATTGAAATTGTAACAGCAGCATGTGGCTGATGTTGAGTTCGGTTCAGTAAAATGAGGAGAACCAGTTCTTTGGTAGTATCTTATCTGATTCCACAGCTTTAGTAGTTCCCCATTTCACACATTTCCTTTTCTTTCTCTGTGAATCTGTTTCCCGTTTTCAACCTTTGAATTTTATCTTTTACATGCAATTTGCTTTTAATGAATTAATAGAATAGGCCTGGTTCTGTTTTACATTTATCTGCTATCCCTTTCTAAAAATGTCTTTCTGCCTATCTTCTCACTGTCATTAGTTGTTTCTTCTTTGTATTGCTGGTATGTTTGAGGATTTAGCCTCTTCTTATATTGATTCCAAATTTGTGTCCTTTGGTCTATGGCCCTCTCACAATTTCTGTTGAACCAGTCCTATTTTCTAGTTTTGCATCTCTGTTTTTGTATAAATTTTTGTGTGTGCTTTTATCATATATTTCACAAAGCTTGACATACATCTTATTTAGTTCCTTGCCTAACAACAAGGCTTTTCAATCAAATTCATTAAAGAACTTATTATGTTCCCTAAAATGTCCTCTCCTGAAGTAGCTTTTCAACTGCTTCATTTTCGACATTCTCTTAGATTACAACACATTGCATACTTTATTTCTCAAAGAACATGGTCACTTTTACACAATGGGGTAAGGTATTAAATGAATGTCAAATATCTCTTCTTTCCTGGTGAATATCAAATTCAGCATTAAAGGAACATCCCCTTCCCTCATTCTTGAAGCGTATTTAACATGTTGATACTGTACATGAATGTCTCCAAGATGAGTTTTACAAATATACCAGTCCAAAAGTCCTCCATTCTTGCTTCATAGGACTCCCAGTCTATGGATTTTGAGATAAAATTACCGAGTTCCAACAGTCGTGATCTATCTTTATCCGCTCTTACTGTAGTCTCTCTCATGATCGTTATGAGGCCCTCTCATTTGTCGTCTAACTCCTCCTTTGTCCTTGTGTTGCATGCCAGTGGACTGTAGGCATTTATGATTATCAGTTTATCATCCTGATTTCAAATTTCCAATGCCATTATGCCTACTTCTCATGAGTTGTCAATCATAAATCTGTTTACCTTCAAGTGTTCTTTCACCAGCACAACAACGCCTCCACCTTTCCTAATTTTTCTGTCTCCAAATTGAGTAGCCCATTGGGAATACAATCTCGTGCAAAATATCATCATTTAGTTTCATCTCCGTCAGTGCAACAGTATCTGGCATCTTAATCTTTATTATATCATTTAGCACCAATATTTTTTATTCCACTCCATCAATGTTTGAATATATGATTTTCAGAAACAATGTTCCCTTCCCCTTTGTCCTTTACTTCCCCATTCTCTAATGATGTACAATGAGTGCATGGTCTGAAGTGTGATGCTGTGTGATGCTTCCTGCAGTATCATAGGATTTAGCTTTTACTCATTGTTTTGTTTTGTTTCGTTTCAGAATCATTGCTTTGCTTCCTGCAGAGAACAGAGCAGAGAACCACATCTGTGGTGTGGAGGCATATATCAGTGGAGAGCAGACAGACTGTAATTATACTCGCTTTACTCCACCCACGGATATAATACGTGATTGTTTTTATCTTTTGGGTGATTATTATTTTAAGAGCAAGGAGTGGACAAATGCAATTAAGTATTACAAGCTAGATGTTACCATGAATCCTGACAGATTAGACTCATGGGCTCCACTTGGTTTAGCCATGAAGGCAATGTTGGAAACACAGCTCAACTCATGTGAAGTCATCCAAGATGAAGAATATTTCTTCTCACTTGCTAAGTCAGCTGTAAGATGTCTCAAGCAGGCTCTGAAGCTTGATGAATACCACACTAATCTCTGGGTTGAATTTGGGGGTTTAGTTTATATGGTGCATTCCCATGCTTCAAGACTTCTTAAGCAAGATCTCAATCCTGATATCAGCCTTGAAACATTCCAAATGCTTGAGGAGCTGAAAGGAGAAATGCTTGATCAAGCTGAAAAATGCTTCACAAAGGCTCTAAAAATTCGAGAGGAAGGTTGGGATGATGAAAATTTGCCAGATGAGAGATGGCTTTATTGCTACATGTTAGGAAAAGTTGCAGAGAAGAAAGGCCAGCCATCAGACAAAATATTGCAATATTATATTAAAGCTGGTAAATATTTGCACGAGCTACAGGCTAAATATCCTGTCAAAATTAATTATAATAGTCCTCAGGAGTATTCAGTAGAAGCATTAGAAATGTACTATCGTGTCCATGCATATATTCTGAAATACTTACAGCAAAGAGAAGGCAAAAGTGTTGAACAAGATACTATTAAACTCTTTATACAAATCCTTGATGAGTTAGCTACTGGACCCTTTGCCACTTGTCAAGAAAAGAAGAAAGTTGATAATATCAGTGGAAAGGTAGAAAACATTTCACTGGTAAGACAAGTGCCAAACAAAGATACATCACTTGGTAAGAGACCACTAGATAACCTAGAAAATGAAAAGGAATCTCCATCTAAGAAACTAGCGGGTAACAAAGATCCCAGTGATGTCACTGGTGCTGTGAAAGAAGTTGTTAAAGATATTGTTAGTGATGCTTTTTCAAAATCCAACCTCAGTATAGAAAATAACAACACTGACAAAGGTGGTGGTGCAAAAGTTTGTGGGGAAAATACCAGTTTGGGAACAGAAACAAATCCCATGATTATAAAGTCAACTCCAGAAAAGGATAAACGAGAAAGTGATGATGAGATTCAGGTAGTGGAAGAAAAGGTAATAGAGAAAAAGGATCACATGAATGTTATTGCAAGGTGTATCACAGCTCTTAAACTTTGTTTATCGAGGTTTTCAGAAAATTACAAAGCACTCTATCGCTTGGCATATTATTATAACACTTCTAAATTTCATAAGGATTGCAGCCGCTCCAGAAACTATTTACTAGGGTGTGATTTCTGGCAGAGAGTGACATACATGCCAGTTAATGGACTCTTTAATGAGCGTAAAGTATGGATTCAACAGCCCAAAAATTCTAACTTTTTCCATGGCGTCTGGAGAATACCAAATGATGAAGTTGATCGCCCAGGAAGCTTTGCTGCTCACATGTATCGGTGTGTGTCCCTAACCTTGGATGTCTTGCCTCAGATGAAGGATTTTTTTACAGTTTTGCAAATTGCTCTTGCTCTTAAAAATTCACCTGAAAAAGACAAAAAGTACCTGCGGGACAATGAGCGGGAATTACTGTCAGAGCATGCTACTCAAGTTGGCTTGCAAGCTATGAAAGACAAATACAGATGTCTATTCAAGGGAACTTCCCCAGTGCATAGGAATCGTTGCCTTTCCTTCCTCCTGGATATACATCGATCATACAAACAAATAAGCAGACACTTGCCAGGTTCTGAGCCTCATTTAGCCAAGATGCTTACTGAAACCTATTCTTCATATAGTGGTATGAAAGCAGATAACCGTTCAACTTTATTAAGGGAAGCAGATGCTTTCTGTATTAGAAATCAGCACCTACAGCCCCGCATTGCACCAATTGTTACTAGTAACCAAGTTAATATGAGTAGCAATGTTAGTGGATCTCCACAATTTTCACGCAGAGGACGACCTCCAGGAACAGGGCGAGGACGTGGACGAGGACGAGGTTCCGTGTATTCTGTCCAAGTAGACCGTGTTGTGGCTTTACACGAGGCCTACAGAGTATATTCCAAAATGTATGATACACAGACTCTGCTGAATATGAAAGACCTTGATCGGCATTCTAGATATACTCATCAAAAGGAACTTGAATATGCTAAGTCAGAACTGGTGAAGTACTTAAAATATCCTTATATTTCTCAGTACTTCAAGGAACAGTCTCAAATTATGGGAACAACAACAGCTAAATTGCCCCCTCCACCCGGGTTTATAGGCACTCCTACTACTGCTGCAATGTCTGCTAGAAGCACGTTTGGTCACCAAAGTGTCAACACCACAACACAAATATTGCCTACCACAAATTTAAACCGACCAGCTCATTCAACACAGTCTGGTCAATTAAGGCCTGCAATAAGTTCCTTAGCAGCCAGGTCTGAAACTCATGGCATATCCATTACCACCGTCTCTGGTACAAAGCCATCCACCCTCACAACAAGTCAGACTCTGAAACCTAAAATGTCAGTCACTGTCAGTCCTGTTAAAACCTCATGCCTACCATCTCTACAGGATTGTAGTGAAATTTCTGTTTTGTCTGTGTCTCGTCCTTCTGTGTCCAGTAGACCTACGACGACCACCATAATATCTAAACCAGCGACCATTGCAACATCTAAACCAGCAACCATCACACCATCTAAACCAGCAACCATCACCACATCTAAACCAGCAACCCTCACCACATCTAAACCAGCAACCCTCACCACATCTAAACCAGCAACCCTCACCACATTTAAAACAGCAACCACCACAACAGAATCGCCTGCAGGTATAGTACATAGGCCAACACCCACAAGAGCATCCAGCATAGCATTACCCAAGCCGACTGTCAATGAAACCTCTACTGTTAATGTAAACACTTCCTGGGCAAATGATTCTGCAGGTGGGAGCTCTGTACCCAAATTACCAGCTGGGACCACAATCATCCGCCCTGGTGACTTACCTTTAAGCAGAAGCTCTGCCCCTCGATCACAACCACAGACTTTTCCTCCTAAACTCCCAGCATCTGATTCTGTTGAAAAGGACTTGACAAGCTCTGCAAAAAATACATCGCCTGAGATTATCAGCAGCAGTGGAATTTCTGTAACCCGAGCTAGCACAACTGTCAGCAGCACAAAGCATGCAGCATCAGGACAAGTTAGTAAGCCTTCCTTACCAAAAGGTATGATAACCCCAGCACCACGAATCAAGAGCCATCTAAAGCCACATATGGCTGTCAATAAGCCAGCGCCATCAGCATCATCATTTTCAAGAGCTTTTGAGGCTTCACTTGGGTTGGCAGGAAACAAAACTTCGTCTGGAAGGACGGCAGAATCTACGAGTCCTTGTGGTACCAGAACAGTAACTGGCACGGAGGTACGAAGTCCAGCATCCAAGTCCAGTAAACAAGTTGTACAGTTAAGTGCTGCACAACTAATGCAGCAAGCATACGATGATAGACCTTCAAGAAATATATCAGGACTATTGAATCAGTATGCCAAGCCACAACAACCTGTTAGGGGGCAATCCACATCTCATCAGTCACAGACATCTGTGCCTAAACGTACACAAGTTGTAGCTAATCAAAGGCCATCTCCTTCAGGATCCCAGCATCCACAGCCTTCAGGATCTCAACGACTACAGCCACCTCTTCGGCCACAACCATACGGATCTCAAAGACCGCTGGCCAACTCTTCCCAAAGACTCCAGCAACAACCTAGACATCCCCAAATTAGGCAGTCACCATCCAAATCAGTCCAGAGCAAGCCTAGTCAGGGTCAAAGTGGATCATCAGATGAAATCATTATTTTAGACTGAAAAGTTGTATCAAGTGTAAAGCTATTATCTGAATATACACTTGGAGTTACTACAATAAAACAGCTGGTAAATTAAGCAATCAGTGATGATCATGGGTATGCCTTGTACAGAATATAAAAGATGCTCTAATATCAAAAATATTTAATAATAATGAGTTTGTCTGCTATTAAAAAAAATTGAAACTTGAAGAGCGTATCTGGTGAGACCCTCAGTAGCTCTCTGAAAAAAAGTGTGGGTCCAGCTAAGCCCTTAGGAGATGCACAAGGCCTTTGTGACCCACAGTTGCCTACTGAGAGCCAGGATCAGAATCTGCCTCACTATGTGAGACAAGAGAAACTTTGGAATCGGGGATCAATGCAAAAGAAAAAACCTAAACAAGCAGGGAAGAAAATTAGGGATCCTTGGGTAAGAAGGCAAACAGTTATTGCTGCCAGTTAAGCATCCTAACCGTGATGTGTCTGATTAATACCAGGTGGCAGTGCAGGTCATTCAGCCAGATCAAAGTCTCAGGGGGCCTGATAACTGACAGGGTTCATTCTCAGCTTCACACTTTAGATATGTTGTGATGGCTATCCCTGGAACATTAGCTCTGCTGGGGCACATTGCTTTGTTATTGTTACTCTTCTCTTTCACAATTGTTTTCTATGATAAAATCTCTAGGATCCATGAAGAGGCTTCGAACATGCACACTGGGTACTTCCAAGCACGTGCACACTAAACCACTAGGCCATAATATGCTAACAGTAATGCAACCTAGGATTCAACTGAATCCTCTAGGGGTCCTGAGGCTTCCACTGAAACCTACTGATTTTTTCATTGATACATCATGTTAATGTGATTTCTTTGTGCATTGTTTTCAGTTTTGCACATATTGAATGTGCCTCTGGCTACATTATTTCACTCCAAACTATGGACCAGGTATTCCTTCCTTGGTATTTGGCTTGTGTTTCCCCTGCCCCACCAGAGATTACTTCCTCGAGGAGGTTTGGGTTTTCTCCTTAATGAGCTGACTCGGGAAGAGTTGCCTCACTTGTAGGTAGCATACAGGACTTGATCTCTACTGCAATGTCTGTTGATGAGAACTGTACTAGTTAGCTGTGTGTTGTTTAACATGTTGTTTTCATGTCTAACCCTGCTCCTGGTGCATGTTGGGACTTTGCACTATCACTGTAGTTGGGAGGTGTTTTTGTATGCGAGGTGCCTATGCCATTTCCTGCCAGATGTATATGGCTGGGGTTCAGGGTTTGTTCAGCTGATATGCTTCTTTCATAACTGGCATGTCTGAGTAGCTGATTTCCCTCACACATCATCTTTTGTCAGTGTTCTCAGGCAAGCTGTTTCTGCTTCACAACCATTTCCATACCTTGCAGCTTTCCACAAAGGAGGCAGGGTCGCCTTCTTCCCACCCTGGTGGCTCATGTTAGCCTCAACATTTGAGAAGTGGGAGAAGCTTCCAATGGATGTGTGTCATTTGATAGTTTTGTGGTGGTGACTTTAGCTCCGTGTATTCTGTCCAAACGTTGGACAGAATCAACTTGTCGCCTCAGTATACTGGTACAGTCTTCATGCACTATTTACATACATTGTAAAAAGACATTAAAAATAAACCCAACACAGATTACCCAGGCCTTTACCTCATTAATTCAAGCATTGCCATCCGTACTGTTGAAGGGGATTTTGTCCTTTCTCTTGGGTGTTCACTGTGGGACCCACTATTTTGTGCAGCTAGCTCAGGCTGGGGTTCGTGTTTTTTTTCTGATTCTTAGATTATCACTGCTGGTGATGGTTCTACAGTGCTCTGGCTTGTGTGCCTCCTGGTTACATCACTGGGTGAGTTGCTGGCAGTAACGGTTTGATGTTCTTTTCAGTATTTTGACAGCAGCACCCAAGTCTGCATAACTAGCAGACCATGGATTTGGTGGTGTATTACAGGGATGCTCATCTTCAGTTAGAAGGAGATATGGGACTATGTTGTCTGGTGTTCCTTTTCCATTCTCCCTCCCAGTTTTGAGCCCTAGGAGGTATATAAACTTTGCTCCGACCCTCCTCACCATTGGCAGGGATGGGTTCTCAAGGCCTTTAGAAGTTTGTTGTTTTGATTTAACCCTGTGGCAGTTTTTGCTGCCTGCTGCATTTCAGTCAGTGGGGCCTGCTTTGGATCCTCCTCCAAAGCCTTGGTCTCGCATCAGTTTTGTTGCTACAGTATATTAGTTTTTCTGATGTGCCCTTGATTGTGACTTGCCTATTGACTCCCCAGTTTTGGATTTTCTGTGACTGCTGATGTGCTTCTGGACCTAGAGTCCAGAAGCACCAATCCTTGGCACTGGGCTATGAACCTGCTGCTTTCCTGACTGTGTCCAGACATTTGAGGGCTGTGTACCCTGTCATTCCTGAGTGGTAGACATGTCTTTGCCTGAGCTGTGTGTATGGCTGGGTTCCTGGTTGTTCCCGGTTGTTCCCAAGCACATGTTGATGCTCCAGCTCTTCAGGCCAGGCTGTCACTTGCCTCTGAAGCCAGTGGTCTAGAGTTCCTTTGAGGCATAGTGACTGGTTCCCAGGGCTATGGGCATTTGGTATAGTCCCTGTGGCCCAGTCTGCTGCTCATTGGCTCCTGGTGTCCCACTGGGCTTTTTGGTTTCAGCCAGTTGTTAGCATCTTCACTCATTTACTGCTTAGCTGCTGTTTGGGCCTGGGGCTTGTCTTGGATGGTCCATCTTGGTGTTAACCTTGGCTCAGCTTGGGGTTCCCTTGGCCTTATGATGCAAGTACAGTATTGTACTGCTGCGTCTGACGCACTATGGAAACCCCCTCTGCCCTGAACCCTTGTATTTTTCTTCTATCCTCTCCTGTCTTCTATGTGTAAGCCCTGATAACATTTTTCTGCTTATTGCTATATTCTCAGAAATGCTGGCCTCCTCTGCAGAGGCATCATTGTTAGTTTTGGGAGATATTGAGTGGAGCCTTCTCAGAAATTATGTATTGAATGTTGGTGCAGGCCCTTAGTAGCTCCCTGTCTCCATCCTATTTCCTTCTACCCAGTGATGGGAAAGGGCTTGGTTTTAGTAACTTGTGGATGAGCTGGCTGGGACCCTGGCTGGGACCCTGGCTGGGACCCTGGCTGGGACCCTGACTGGGACCCTGGCTGGTACTCTGGGGTGACCTGGGCTACCACTTAGTGGTGGCCCAGGTCATCTCTCAATGAGGTTGTTTACATCACAGCAATGATTGTTTGCCTTGCTTCTTAAGAATACCTTAATTTCTGACAATGGCTTATTTTGTTTCACTTATACTTTCTGGTATTTTTATTTTTATTTTGGGTTAATCTCTGATTTCCATGCTCCCTGCTCACCTCTTAGAGAGTCGGTTTCTGTTCCTGACTTCCAGTAGGCAAGGGTGGGTCTCAGAGATCTGATGCGTCTCCTTAAGGTTTGGCTGGAACAGCACTAAGCTCTGAGGGCTCTACCAGAAAAGTATATTTTATTACATTAAACTCAGTTTTTGTTTATTTCTGGTTATTTTATTTATGCCTCTTTCTAGCAGGGCCTTGGCTCCCCAAGGTTATCTTGCTGATGTGGCTTCCCACTACTGAGTCACATCAGTCATAGGAATCCTGTATGACCTACTGGGGACTAGACCAGAGCCTTGGCCTACCCTCACAGATTCACGGGAAACAGAATTATTGCAATCACCCTCTGCAAGAAACATCTAGAAAGTAAACAAAGCAATACAGACAACTGTAAGATTCACAGAAAGCGAAGCCCCAAAACAATCAAAGGACTCTGAAAATTATTCACTTAAAACTAGCCCCCTAGTCACTTAAAACCCCCTAGTTTTGTATGGCTGCCAACAGGTGACCAACACCCTGGGAGCTCCTGGCTCCCATGCAAGCAGTGAATCAGTCTGGAGCTGTTAGACCACAAACCGACAGACAGTATGGATGGGGGAAAGAGGATCAGGGAGCCACTGAGGCCCTGCCAGAAAGAGGCGTTACATTATGTTCAATTCTCGTTTTCTGGAGGAGCCTCTTGGTGGCATCCTGAAACTATCTAATAACAGAGAAGACAGAAAACATTGGATTTGCCAGCGAGGAGGAGAGCAGCAATCATATTCACGAAGACGAGATGCTGGGCCAAGAAACCTGACCCAGGGCAGCACCAGCTTGTCTGGGATTAGGGTCGCCAGAACTGCCAGGACCCCAGATAATCCTCCAAAACCCCAGAGCCCAAACATTAACCTATGACATATTAGTGAACACACCAGCCATAGCTGTGAACTTGTTAACATCATGCACCTGAGGATAGACCACAGGCTTGCTAGATATAATGACAACAAGGACAACCTGGGACAAATGGGCAAGTACAGGAAACCAAGGAAACTATATCTACAAACAGGGCATCCACCAAAGCAGATTGGGTGGCAGGCAGGTAACAATGAACTGCTGCAACCAGACACATCAGATGATTCCAACTCAGCAGGACAAACCAAACATTAGGCACCAAGGGACCCCTCCAGAAGCTAACTGTCTCAGTCTTTGCCAGAAAAGGAAGAGAATGTTGCAAATGAAGAAACTGCCCACCAGGGCCAGACAAGCAGTACCTATGCCTCTGGAGTGGAGCATGAGGCTTCCCAACCTGACGACATGAAAGCCTACAAAAACAGAGCCCAGGTAACCCTGGGAAAGGTACCCCAGAATGAAGGGGCAACTATGAACCAAACAGAGGAAGAAACACCAACATTGTATTAAGAGACCAAGATATCTCAGGAGCCACATGAACCTCCAGGAGATGAAAGAAAGTATGAGGCACCTTGCAGAATGGTGCCAAGAAAGTATTGACACTGAATATAAACAAGAGTGCCAGGAAACTTCATATTGTTGCAATGACAAAAGATGCATGAGGAACACTAACAATTCAGCTGCCAATGCACAGTACAGAGAGCAGAAGACTTGCGTCAGAAACCAGACATGTAGATCAGCAGAGAAGAATGCACCAGCAGAGTATGGCACTGGGTCAATCTGCAGAGGTGGTGGAGCCACAGAAAAACACCTGGGCTCGGATACTGGGTCAGAAGAGCGGGAAACCAAGGGTAAGTCAGCCAACAAGGAGCCAAAAGGCTCATCTTTCCCAATTTCATCACCAACCTGGACAACACCCTGAGTAACCACTGAATTGGGGTGAAGAAATAGATGAACCCCTACCCTGACCAATCCAGCTGAAAGGAATCACCCACAAAAGCTCTACAATCTGGACATGGATCCATGCAGGAGGAAAGCCTCTAGTTTTACAAAGATGTGAAGAGGACCACCT
Source organism: Procambarus virginalis (assembly GCA_020271785.1). Taxonomy (NCBI): domain Eukaryota; kingdom Metazoa; phylum Arthropoda; class Malacostraca; order Decapoda; family Cambaridae; genus Procambarus; species Procambarus virginalis. The sequence continues at coordinate 13,182,082 of WNGS01003388.1, read as the reverse complement.
CGGGTGACTGAACAGCTCACAATGCCAACAGAAGGACATGCTGTCAAAGTTCCACACAGTGGAAATGGGCACACAATGGATAGATGCGAGGTAAAGTTTCGTGAATGTTGGGCACACCCAACTCATGAACAGTGTGGACCAACACAGAGAAGTCCAAAGCAGAAGTTGGTGAAACAAGAACTGATGAAGGGCAAATGGAGCCCAAAGCAGACATTCCCAGCAGTTGTGAAACAGGCAGAACTGGAGGAAACAGAACAGTACCTGAAGCCAAAACCTGTCTAGGGGAACACAACACGTTAAGTGCAGGCACTTGCACAACCTTTCAACCAACTTTCCCGGTCACCCATACATTGCCCAGGGCCGATTGTAAACATTGGCCATCTCGAAAAAAAGTAGGCCATGAGTAGGCCGCCAAGTAGCAAACGTGTGACGTCATTTTTGGCTCATGCCATCAAACATATGCTGACTGATGAAGAAATTTAGGATGAACTTTTTGCAACTAATAAGGAAAGTATCAAGAATTATTCAGATCTTGAGAATTATGCCCAGGTCTCCAGTAAAAGGAATACAGACAGCAGAGATATAAATGCACGTGTTGCCATCCCAAGGATGAGGCATACTCCACCACTGCTGTGGCACCCTTCACTTACATAAAACTCATATATGAAGATGAGAGGTTTATGGCTGTTCAGCATTCTCCCAGCAAGCATAAGAATTGCTTGCTGGGGAGAGCGAATTGCAAGAATTAAGAATTGCATATGACGGAAAAAAAAGTGGACTTCAAAAGAAAATTAGACAGTTTCCTGCAAGAAGTGCCTTGTATATGTCTGAGTGAAAGGCACTTGTACGATTTAAGTTTGACTGTCGGTGACGTCTGAGTTCGTATCTGCTACAGTAGAATCTAAGGACACTGAGTAGGATTCAATCATTTTTTCGAGCATCACATATTCCTTAATCATTATGGATTTTTTTTTTATGTTCTCTGTGCTGCTTGTATTCCATATTAATATCACATTTTTGACCCAACTCAGTTGCTTCATTTTCAATTCATTTGAATTCTGATTCACACTCATTATCAGATTTATACTACTTTTCTGTAAATATGTGGATAAATTTAAAACCTTATCTAGCACTTGTATTCCAGAATCTAAGAATAACTAAGAATTCATAAGTACAGTACTTAGTGTTTCCGATACTGTACATACACAATTTGCCTCGGCGAGCTGCTCAGGAGTACAGTTTTTAATCTTGCCATCCAGAATTCTTTGTAGAGCAACTATTAGTGCTGATAAATTCTGCAAGATTTCCTCTACTGCTGACATACTGGACCCCCCATCTAGTATTACAAAGTTCTTTAGTGTCAGTGTGAAAGATTTGATCTGATTGCATTGTTCTTTTAGTACTGAAAGGAGAGGTAACATGCCAGAATATGGTATAGACATTTTCTAGCATTTCAAAACTGTAAACTCCATACAACTTGATTTGAATATTGGAGCTTACTGCATCAAAAAGAAACTAATTTAAATTATGTGCACAGCAGTGTGTAAAAAGAGTGCATTTGGAGCAACTTACCTAATCTAAACTTGCCTAAACATCCCGTGGGTAGGTTCAAACCCTCGTCGCGGCCGTTGTGGATTTGTTCCAGTAATGTTTCCAATAATATTAAGGCAAACACCTTAATAAAGTAAAAAAAAATTGCCATCATTCGTACTTAGGGAACCTAAACTTTGATACTCGTGATGATTGGAGAATGCTAATCCCTGTTTTTCCCCAATAGAGAAATGCATCTATAATACAGATAAGAATCATCCTGTTTTTCTTTATCATTCTTTTCTGCTCTGCAGTTACAGGGCCACCCAAGGCACTTCTGTTATTGAAGAAATAAAATTTGGTAAGAAAAAGATCTTTCTTTGATTTTTTTGTCTTTATTGTTTTCAATTTTGTATGTACCTTTAACAACAGTCTTGCAACCAGTTTTTGGACCATTTTAGCAACCATAAAATAAATTTGCAAAAAGCCAGTGACCAAAACAAAGCATAGTGTTTGCCCCTTTGTGAGAAAACCAACCAGTGCCTATCCATTTCACAATCACTTTTAGCTCGTTTCTTGTTCCAAGTTGCACTGAAATAATGTACAGCTTCATCTTTTGGAAAACTCTCAAAATTTTCTTTTAAGACCTGGCTGACAAGGACCTATCTCAAGAAGAGTATGTATGAGATCAGGTGTTACAGGTGTGGAACTGTGTGCCTGTCCTCATAAGCAAAGGCGAAAGTCCATTCCATGCACCCGCCAAACCCTGTTTATATATGAAAAACAGTCTACACACGACTCGCAACTGACGACGTCCGAACACTTCCGAAACAAGTGCTTTGCTGATGACTTTTGTTCGAACCACAACGCTGTAAATGCTTCACCCACGTACTACAAAAAGAAATAATCGCCAACAGAACCTAAATGCCTAATCTAACCAATGCCTAAATATGCACAGTATGATAACATATAACTATTAATTTATATTTGAGAAAATTCCACTTGAATGAACAGCATGCTAGCATTGATGAATGCATCTTTGTGGCCGACCGCTGGATTTAATGGACTTGGTCGGAGGATGGGTTGGGATCTGTTGGGTATTCCGTGTGTGTGTCAATGATCACACACAGTTTTACTTTATCGTTCAGAGAACGATGACAGTCTGCTGAAGTGGTCACGTCTTTTGGGGCTCCACTTCCACCACCCATGCTGCTCCAGCAGCCAGGGTGCTGTCAACAGCCCCTTTGGAAAAAATTGGTTACTAGCAAGTCTAGAGGGTTCCACCTCGAGAGCAACCACTGTAGCCTGGATATCATCTCTATCTCTTAGGCTGAAGGTAGGTAGCAAGTCTTCAGATGATTCTACATCTAGTGCAGCAGACGTCATGTGCTTCCAAATGAAAAGTAGTAGTCCACTTTGACATTTTGACAATCCTTTTTCTCGATTTGCAACTTCTTTCATCTTTGTCTCACCCAGATAGTATCGTCGTAATTTTTTCTTAATCTCCATGGCATTTCTTATCAGAAAAAAATCTATGATTGTTTTTCCATGCAGACTCAAGAATACAAATGATATAACACCCTCATAATAAAACGAAAAACACTTAAGTACAGTAATTAAGTGATTATCAAAAGGTGCCAAGCCAGGGAGACTAGCAAAAGCAGCTTAAAATTTTCTTTGCAATATGTATTATATATAATGTACATAATTGTACTCTACATTCATTAATTTCATGTTTCGATAATAGTCATTAGGAAGCAAAATTACAATTACTGGAGTTGTGACGACGTGAGAAAGATGAAACTCCACAGGATCGTCTAGCGTCAGAAAGGAGGTAGCAACATCATGGTTTGTATTATTTCTCCAGATGTCGGCGGCCACCAATGCATCACAAGAGATTGAGCAGTCAGTTTAATACGCGAGGAGACTGGTTGAATAAACTAATGAGTCCAGAAATTTCTTCAAATGCCATTTGATAAATAATAAGTATCGACTTATCACAAAAGTAAACTAAAGAGTTAAAAAAAATTGAAAATGCGCCACTTTTGACAAATTTGCTCGGGCAATAGTCCTTCCTATTTCTCGCTCACTAGATGCTATTTTCATATTCCCTGTGTTTCTTTTCCTCCAGGGTTGTTTAGTTCAGTTCCCTTAACCTAGCTATCTTCATAGCTTAACCCTCTTTGTTCTAGCACTTGTATTGTTGCAAACCTCTACTTTTGTATTTTGGTTTCATGCTTCATAAGATACGGATTTCAGGCCGGTGTATTTTCCAGTATAGGTCTAAAAACGGCTGTGTTGATTGCCTTCAAAGAATCCTTTCGTTTGATAATTACTTAATCGAAAGTCTCTCTATTGGGGTTTCTAAACGATGTTCTAATGTTTGCCGATGTTACCCTATTAGTGTGTACCTTAGGTGTAAGTGCTGGAATTGCATCCACTCCCAAATGTCTCTTGATTCCTGAAGTTGGTCTCTTATAGTGTATTTATTTTCTGGCCGCCTTTCTCCTTTTCCCATCATCATTCCCGTACACTTCTTGAGTTTGTCAAGATCTTTCTTTAACATTTGCATCATCTACAAACATAAATATGCATCTAACAGAATGTTTGTACTGTAACTCTAGTAGGTCATTCACATAAATTAGGAACGGTAGTGGTCCAAGGACCGAGCCTTTGGGGGACCTCATATTTCATTCCTCCAGCTCGAAACTCTCCTCTAACTGTGACCTTTTTTTCTGTCCATCAGGTACTCCCTTATCAAGTTTAGCGTTTTCCAATCTTGCTTCTCTATCTTATACACCAGCCTTTCGTGTGGAAAATGTTTTATGATTTGGTAGCACATTAAGATGTACAGGTGAACCTCCGACGTTTAGATTAGTAAGACTTGGTAAATTAATAATCGCATTTCTCTTTGACCTTGAGAATACGTATAACACGATGGAAATATAATATTTTAATTTAGTTACATGTATTTGTCCTGAGAGGTAACTTGCCATAATTTCTTAAAAACCTCTCATACAATACGAGTAAGAACTAAGTTGTGTTCAAATCCAGAATAAAAGGACATCTCGCAAGGAAGTGTCTGAAGCACTACCATTTGTTAATAATCGCTAATAATGGCATAATGTCTTCCCATCCCTTGCTGCTTAATATTCCCATCTATCTTCCTCATCCCTGCTCTATAACCCTCCCCAGTTGGCATCCTAAATGGCATCTATGACCCTTTGAATATCTTGTGACCTGGCGGTGCTATGTGGGCCTTCCGGACTAATGCTTTCTTTTGAGAATTAATTGCTTACTAACCTTCCCCAGTTTTGTACTCTTCTCCCCCCCCCCCCCCCACTTAATCTTGGTCAACTCTGTAATGTAAACACGTGAAATTGGAAGTTTACATACATTTTGATTTTATCATTCATATCGGGTGGAAAGTTTACAATCACCTACGTGCACTACCTACAGTTAGCAACTTGGGGATAGTTAGCTAATATTTGTGGTTGGGTCCCAGTTGTGCAGTCTGGTTCGTTTTTGTCTCACAAGCGAGAATTCCAGGTTCGAATCTCGGGCGGGACAAATGGTTGGGTGCATTTACTAGGTGAACAGGGGCATCACCTAATTTTCTTGTTCACCTAGCAGTAAATAGGTATCCAAGAGTTATTCAGCTTCTAGTAGGGTTGTATCCTTCTAGTATCAGTAGTTCTACCTTAGGCATATATTGAGGTCCCCCCTAATATACACACACAATATATAATATTTATTATACTGGCTGCCTGTCCCCTGGATTATTATTATCATTTAGAACAGATCTGCACTAAACTCGATGCGTGCTCAGCCCGTCCTACTAAGATTTCCTAAAGTCAAGAAATTGTAGTACTAAAGTCCCCCATCCTTATCTACCAGAGGACCCAAAACAGAAAACGCGACAGTTTGCCAATTTCGCAAGCCACTACCATTTTCTAATACAACAATTTTTGGCCTTAGGTAGAGTATACGTCAAAATGCGACGCTCTATTAGGAGGACAGGTTGACGTGCTAGTTAGTGGGTTTGCAAGAATGCGAGAACACCAATGTTATGTACTCTCTCAAATCCAATATACCTTCTTGTACATATATAAATAAACAATTTTAATGAATGAAACATTTCTTGAACATTTGCACGAAACGCTTTGCATAATAGGGGCTTCATTAGTTTGTGTAACTCCTGTCCCTATAATTGTACATTACTCATATGTTCTTTGTACACATATTCTTTTGGATAAACATGGATTAATTTGGAAGATACAGTTTAATGCATTACATACACAAGAATTAATTAATAGTGACTACAATTTCAATTCTTTTATTGGTTATTTAGAATTTACGAATTTTCTGTGAACTCCATATACAATACACATTACACAGCCACAGGGGGGTGCCTGTGGCCGAGTGGACAGCACTTGGGACTCGTAATCCTAGGGTCCAGGTTCGATCTCCGGCAATGGCGGAAAAAAATGGGCAGAGTTTTTTTTCACCCTGATGCCCCTTTTACCTAGCAGTAAATAGGCACTTAGGAGTTAGACAGCTGTTAGGGGCTGCTTCCTGGGGGGGGGGAATATTGATTGACAGTTGAAAGGCGGGCCGAAAGAGCAGAGCTCAATCCCCGCAAGCACAACTAGGTGAATATACAGTATTATAATTAATTTATGTAAAAATAAATATGAAACGCGGTATACAACATCCTTAGAGTTATTTAGATGTGCAAGATCTCCCAATCCTGAGCACTCCAGGTGCTCAGGATTGCTCAGTTCCTGCTCTGTGAGCAGGAACTGCGGCATGATCTCCTACATCACATCACCGAATCCCGGTTATTAGACCTTTCAGACCCGTTGGCATGAGGCACTTCGAGCTTTGCAATTACTTTATTCACTCTCGTGTTCTTGAAGATATCCTCATATTGCACCCAAAATTTACCAGAGCAGGCTACAAAACATATGGCGCTGTATGACTAACCATCCTGAGAGATGGGGACTTTCAGTATCACTGCTGCCTTATTCACTCTTGTGTTGATGATATCCTCATAATGCACCCAGTCTGCCAGTGCAGACTACATATCAAATGCCTTTGTATAACTAACCATCCTGTGTGATGGGGATTTTTAGCATCACGTAGCTAGCTTTGTGACACTCTGTACTCCCCTTCATATAATCTAGGGCAGCTGCACAAATGCAGAAGTACCTAAATGTGTTAAAAATATGATGTGATATGGAGGATTTTTTTAGCATGATTCTTGCCGCACACTGTGACCCTTAATATTGTTTAGGGTAGCTTCATAAATATAGATGTGCCTAAATATGTTAATAAAAAATAAACAAATGCCTAACCTTTTCTTAATTTCACTCTCCTTTATCATCTTGCGTTTCCTTTACATTTCCCATACCCTTCACCACATGTCATGCATACTCTTTAACTTACATTTTACCACCTTCTCTATCCCTTCACCACCTTTCCTATCCCTTCACTATTCCCTGTCACTACCTTTCACCACCTTCCCTACCCTTCAACACCATCCCTACCCTTCACCACCCTCCCTACCCTTCACCACTGAAGGGTAGGGAATATAATATATATATAATATATATATATATATATATATAATATATATATATATATATTAGGGGTACCACCTCTGGTGCAATTGCAGGGACCCACATCCTCGAAGAAGAAAACAAAGAGCATTCAGAGAAGATCTTGTGGATTCTCACTGAATACTTAATTCTTTTCCTCTCCTACCACCCCTATTATTNTACAAGTACCTCTGGGAGTTTGTAAAATCTGCTTGATGTAGATTTTTTTTTTTTTTTTTTTTTTGAGATATATACAAGAGTTGTTACATTCTTGTACAGCCACTAGTACGCGTAGCGTTTCGGGCAGGTCCCTGGAATACGATCCCCTGCCGCGAAGAATCGTTTTTTCATCCAAGTACACATTTTACTGTTGCGTTAAACAGAGGCTACAGTTAAGGAATTGCGCCCAGTAAATCCTCCCCGGCCAGGATACGAACCCATGACATAGCGCTCGCGGAGCGCCAGGCGAGTGTCTTACCACTACACCACGGAGACTGCTGATTTGACTAAATGTAAACTCTGTCAGCAGAACTATTCGCATACTTTGCGTCATTATATAATGGAATGTGAAAAAATTGCGGAATTTAGAGATAACACCATCAATAGTGTCCAAGAAATGTGTAAGTACTTCATTCACAATGATGTGCTGCCCGAAATTTTAGCGAAGATCCAAAATTTGCTTACTGTCGGTAATGCATGCACATGACTGTAAAGCTGCCGCCCAGTTGGGTGGGTGTGCAGCAAGACTAGTAACTGTGCGACTCACTATAGATGTAAAGTGCCTTGTATAGTGACTATTGTGAGCCTCTTGTAATGTCACTTGTGACACCTCTTTGTGTCACTTGTGACACAAAGATTCTTGATGTGTGTATTTGTGTGGGTGATTAGATATGTATGTGTATGTATATGTGTATACGTATATATATATATATATATATGTACATGTATGTATGAGGGTGTGTACATGTGTATACAACATTGATATTTTGTAACTAGCGTCAAACATTGTTATTTGCTTAGCTAAACGAACTAGAGGGTTCAGTTCCTGAACCGATTATGTGCCTCTGTATCCTTTACACCACCGCCCACGGGATGGGTATGGAGTGCATAATAAAGAAAGAAATTGTACTAGTGGCTTTACAAGATTGTAAATAAATAAATAAATAAATAAATAAATAAATATGTTTATTCAGGAAAGGTACATACATAGAGAGATTTTACATAAGTTGATCGATTTATAGATAGAGCTAGTACATACAATGCCTAAAGCCACTATTACGCAATGCGTTTCGGGCAAGAAAACATTAATATCTAAAACTTAATGCTAATTGAACAAAAAGAATAAAAAGTTTTGAGAACAGATACAAATAAAGGTACAAAAAAAGGGGGGAACATGACTGAAAAGCAGCACAAATACAATATGTAGACAAACAGCGTTGAATAAGAAAAAAAAAAAAAAAAAAAAAAAAAAAAAAAAAAAAAAAAATAAGACATGGGTTGACAATAGAGGGGTAAGGTAGGTTACAGGGAGTTTAACAGGTAGTGTTTAGTTTTAATCTTAAACTGGTTGAGAGAGGTACAGTCTTTAACATGGTTGGGAAGGTCATTCCACATTCTGGGTCCCTTGATTTGTAGAGCATTTCTAGTTTGGTTAAGTCGTACTCTTGGAATATCAAAACTGTATTTATTTCTGTGTGGTGCTCATGGGTTCTGTTACAGCTTTCAATGAAGCTTTTGAGGTCAGGATTGGCATTACAGTTCAGCGTTTTGTATATGTATAATACACATGAGAGAATGTGCAGTGACTTAATATCTAACATATTGAGAGATTTGAGTAGGGGTACCGAGTGATGTCTGGGGCCAGAGTTGGATATTGTCCTAATAGCAGCTTTGTGTTGAGTAATTAGAGGACGTAAATGATTTTGGGTAGTAGAACCCCAAGCACAAATACCATAGTTGAGATATGGATAGATGAGGGAGTAATAGAGAGTCACCAGGGCAGGGCGGGGTACATAATATCTGATCTTGGGTACTGTACTGTACTATTAATGTATTCTCACAAACCCAATATACCTTCTTGTATATATATATAATAAATAAATAAATAAATAAATAAATAAATAAATAAATAATAAATAAATAAATAAATAATAAATAAATAAATAAATAAATAAATAAACCTAAGTGTAGTTACAGGATGATTAGATGTGTATACCTAATCTTGTTAATACAAAAAATACAGTATTTATCCTGGAATATTTCCTGGATAAATATCCTAAAATATTTACCCTGAATAAATATTATGGAATATTTATCCTTTGCATTTATTGACAATAATAAATATTTAAATGAATGGTCCCTGTTAGGCAGATAAGAGGTGCGATATGATTGGCCAATAATGTTGGTGTGGCGGCTCTGTGATTGGGTGATTGTGTTATGATGTTGCTGTGATTGGTCAAGTGTGTTGTGGCGGCGGCGGACGCGGGACAGGGCTGCTAGCATCTCTGCACGTACTATTCAAGAGTCAGCTGATTAGTTAAAGAAGTAGTCAAGTGGGAAGTGCTCTAGTGTAAAGCATTGTCGGGATGTTGCAGAGGTGAGCTACCAGGATGTTATGGTGGTGTTTGTGGTGACGAGAGATCCACAGTTTACTTAGATTGTACAGCTTCACTGTCTTGAGACATCTCTTCTTCTTAATTGTATGTGCAATTTGCAGGATTTAAGACATCACTTGGCTTCAGCTAAGTTCAATTTACCCCAAATTAATTCCCGAGACACCTTAACTGTATCTTAATGTCTCTAGAAGGTGCGTGTTGACAGACACAAGATTGATTCGTCCAAGAAAGTACTAAGTATGGGTAACAACAATTTGCTTATGAATAATGTTTTTTTATTCAACATTAGTTTATGAATAATTGCTGTGTGATTACACACAGCAATCAGGCAAGACAAGTAAAAAAAAAATGCTAATATTCTTGTAACCCTTTGGAGGGGCAAGAAGGGTGGCTACAGCTTTACTCTCATCAATGAATACCAGTGTGTCTGGTTTGCCTGGCATCTCCAGAAGTCTCGTTTCAAACCTGGAAAATAAAGTTGTCACATAGGCAAAAATGACAAAACCTAGAAGACAAGGTTGGACACCTGTAATTCCATGGTGGATAACGTTGCTAGTTTCCAGGTAGTCTGAATTCTCTAGACACTAGTGTTGAAAAACATAGTGCCTGCACCAGTGCCTGAGAGGAAACCTCAAAAATGCCTAGAACACTTCAAATATACTACATAAATATATTGAAACATTAAAAATCTCTGATAGAAGACTGTTAGAATTAATATTTAGTTTATTTCTATGCTTCAGTGCTGGGTTTCAATGAAAATTAAAAGTAAGCTGTTTTTATATTGTCAAATTTAGGGGTTATATTTTATTTAATATGATCACTTTTGCTTTCAGACAGACATAGTTCTTTAACTGTAGATTGATACAGGAATAGATATCTATTTATGCAAAAAAAAAAAGGTGCTCAGTTCAAAAACTGGTTTCATGTCCAATCTCTGGCCACCAAAACCAAGTACAGTACTGTCTAAGCTCATTTATCTGGTCTATATGGGAAGGACCCCCTCATGGATAAGCCAGACAACCAGATAAGCAGAATTCTTACCGGGGAAGTCCAAAAATGATTGTATTCACAATTTTTTGTACCACAACCAACATAATTCAAATTTCCACATACTGTACACTATAAATCAAAAAAATTATTTATCAGGAAAAAGAAAGAGAAAGGAAAGCTGGTTGAAGGAATCAGAGAGGTAGGGTGGTTAGAAAGCAGAAGAGGTAGGCTGGTTAGAGGGTGGATGAGGTAGGCTGGTTAGAGGGCGGATGAGGTAGGCTGGTTAGAGGGCGGATGAGGTAAGCTGGTTAGAGGGTGGATGAGGTAGGCTGGTTGGAGGGTGGATGAGGTAAGCTGGTTAGAGGGTGGATGAGGCAGGCTGGTTAGAGGGTGGATGAGGTAGGCTGGTTAGAGGGTGGATGAGGTAGGCTGGTTAGAGGGCGGATGAGGTAGGCTGGTTAGAGGGTGGATGAGGTAGGCTGGTTAGAGGGTGGATGAGGTAGGCTGGTTAGAGGGTGGATGAGGTAGGCTGGTTAGAGGGCGGATGAGGTAGGCTGGTTAGAGGGTGGATGAGGTAGGCTGGTTAGAGGGTGGATGAGGTAGGCTGGTTAGAGGGTGGATGAGGTAGGCTGGTTAGAGGGCGGATGAGGTAGGCTGGTTGGAGGGCGGATGAGGTAGGCTGGTTAGAGGGTGGATGAGGTAGGCTGGTTAGAGGGCGGATGAGGTAGGCTGGTTAGAGGGTGGATGAGGTAGGCTGGTTAGAAGGTGGAAGAGGTAGTCTGGTTAGAAGGCGGAAGAGGTAGGCTGGTTAGAAGGTGTGCGGATGAGATAGGCTGGTTAGAGGGCGGATGAGGTAGGCTGGTTAGAGGGCGGATGAGGTAGGCTGGTTATAGGGCGGATGAGGTAGGCTGGTTAGAGGGCGGATGAGGTAGGCTGGTTAGAGGGCGGATGAGGTAGGCTGGTTGGAGGGCGGATGAGGTAGGCTGGTTAGAGGGCGGATGAGGTAGGCTGGTTAGAGGGCGGATGAGGTAGGCTGGTTAGAGGGCGGATGAGGTAGGCTGGTTGGAGGGCGGATGAGGTAGGCTGGTTAGAGGGCGGATGAGGCAGGCTGGTTAGAGGGCGGATGAGATAGGCTGGTTAGAGGGCGGATGAGGTAGGCTGGCTATAGGGTGGGAAAGGTGGGACATGTTGGGAAATGGATGCAGCTGAGGACAAGCAAGACAATGTTTACCAGAAGCTGGGAGTAGTGGCCTGGTAGGAGAATAGGGCCTAAATTGCTCATGCTATTTTGCTGTTGTGGATATATAATGATATAGAATGTTTAGTGTACTCCTCTGATGTCATTAACGTGTGTGTTCATAAGAGGACCTTAACTCACATTGATATTCTAATTGTAGGTAAGATATGTGCCAGAAGAATGACACGTATTGCAGCTTTAAATGATTGGTCAGTGGGGAGCAGTGAAGAGGAGGACATTGGACCCACACGAGAGGCCCTTGAAGCTCAGGCAACCAAGTCCTACAATGAAGCTATCAGATACCTTGCTCATGGAAACCTTGAGGATGCTCAAGAGCAATTCTTCCAAGTTCTTCAAAACCCTTATATTGAGAAGGTTGGTTTAATTTGTAGATTTTTCAGCTCATTCAAAAAACAAATTAATACAGGTGAGAATAAATACGGTACCTTATAGACAGTAGCAGGTGGTATAAAGGCAGTTTATTCAGTGTTTCATTTGATAGTGACTGTAATTGTAAAAACACTGTAAAACAGTGCAAACCAGACATGATAGAACTGATCTCATCGAAACGTTCTAAATATTAAACAGTTTAGAGGAGGTTGATCCAGACAACTTCTTCAAAAGGTCAAATGTAATGCAAACAAGAGCAACAGTTTCAAACTGAACAAGCCACAGTGTAGGACTGAAAACAAGAGATGCTTTTTCACCCACAGGGTTATAAACCCATGGAACCATCTACCAGCTGAAGCCATAAATGCCAAAACTCTGCTGAATTTTAAAATCCAGCTTGAAAAAATTATCAGGACAAATGGGGGGGACCTTTGACAAGCTGCCGGCTTCCAGTCCTCCTCGAGGCCACTAGTGTTAGTGACCCTCAGGTAAATTGAGGTAAATTGTCAGGTAGATCAAAGCCAAAGCAGATATATGCTCAGTCAGTGGAAACCCATCTATACTACATGGTTCAACTATAATTCTTTTTCAAAGCTTTTCAACCCTTAGATGGTGGCTTGCTTCATGCAAAGAATAAGGTTCACCTGAGGTATGTACATCTTACCTTATTTGATAATTGGAAATTTGAAAGTTAAAAGTGTTTTGCAGTGAAACCTCTAGAATTATCAAGATTTTTCATTTCTCTGGTTATTATTACCTAATAAAAAATATAAACCCTGTCATTACTTAAGTCATTAACACAAAATTGTGGAGCTTTTAGCAAAAATTGCATACAATCATATTTATAGAAATACTGTAATTCAAGTCAGTTTGTGTTTAGTGAACATATATTAACATTTTCCTTGAATCCTATTGTAGAAAATCTTTAATTATTGGAAACATTTCTATTTAAATTATGGGACTCAGTATAACAAAATTAGAATTGAAGATGGATCCTGTAATTCAGTAGTCTATGGCCTCGACTCAATCGGGGATCCCAGGTTTGATTCCTGGGTGGGACAGAAATGGTTAGGCATATTTCCTTTCACCTAATGCACTTCTTAACCTAGCACTAAAAAGATACGTACTCAGAACTTAGGCAATTGTTGTGGGTTGCATACTGGGAAAGTTGGCCTAAGGGGATCTCAATAAGTCTAAAGTACAGTACAGGCTTCCTCTCCCCAACCATGGGAATTAAATTCTATATGTCTGAGGATATTTTAAATTTCCTTTTAATTACATTTTCCCATATTCTGTATAATTTTAACAATTATTTGAGAAGATTAAACTCATAAAATAATGTACTGTATTTTCAAATATTAAATTACACACACACAGCATACAACTGACTGGAGTAATTGTGTTCTTGAGGGGTTAAAGATTGTGAAATCAAATTTTGTAGCAATGGACAGATTTGCTCTACCTAGAGCTTAAACTCCAACATTTCATACAGTACTGTGCACAGTATTGAATAGGGTTTGTTTTGAACCGAGTGATATCGGTTGTTGGTACACTTCCAAAAATTATAATTTGTTTCTTGCTTTTGACCAGCCCTACAGTAAGTTTTCTTCTTTGATCCAAACTTTTATTTGGGTGTTTGAGGTGCAGAAAATGTGATGTTAAAATTTCATGCCATACAGTTGGTTTTCCTATGTAATATCCATTTGAAACTTTCCTATGGTCCCACAAATAGAAACTAAAATGGCTTGCCAATTTAGCAAGCCACTATGATTTATAGTACTGTACACCATACACAAACTCTTGGGGAGTTTTACAGCAAAAATACAATTTATTATTTGAGAGGATAGCTGGAACAGACTCTGCATACACTTATGGAAAATTTTGGTTGCCAAGTCTCGTGTGTGTGTGTGTGTGTGTGTGTGATTAGGCAATTGATTTGTTATGATACCCCGAATCAACTGTTTTTTGTTTGTTTATTTTCCTCATATTTTTCATATATATTTATGTTGATAGCACCTTGATAAAAGATGTAGTTTGCATCCAAAAGTTTTCTTTCAATACACATACACATATAATGGGTCTTTCCTTCTCCTTCATAATTGTAGTGTAATTACAACCTGTTCACGATCTCATTCACTCATAACTCGTTCTCCCTTCTGTCTTTGAGCCTACCTTCCCACACACATACTTGAACTCTACCATCCCCTTCCTCCAAAATACTTGCTTGGCTCACTGATAAATGTTACAATGATTGTTTTTCGTTATTGTATGGCCTATGCTGGAATAGTCATCCAAAGTATATTACAGCAAAAGATTACCTGCTGTTGATCTTGAGATATGGCACACTTCAAGTACAGGCAACCAAACACAGGATTCCTGTACTGTTTATTGTAGATGAATATTACATCAGGTTTAAAGACTTTTACTTAAATTCATGTGGTTGCCTATGATCATCTTTATACTAATATTATAAATGTAATATAATAGGGTATACAAGACTACCACATTTGATCCTGGAAAATTAGCTTAGCATTTTTCAAACCCTTCTCCGGTCTGCTTTCAAAGGCAAAATGAGAGAATGGGAAGCAAGAAAGCAGTTATATAAGACACTGCCCCTGGGAACCAGAATGGGAGGGATTCTCTTTTTTCCATTCCTTAATCCCTGTTTTCCTCTTGGTTGGCTTCTTATTTACATAGTATATAACACCTTCCTTTGATCATTCTACTTCTCTAAACCCCTTCCCCCACATTGCAGTTCCCAGGGCAATGTCTTATAAACTGCTTTCTTTCATCCCATTCTCTCATTTTGCTTCTGAAAATGAACCCAAGAAAGTGTTGAAAGTGCCAAGACTATATTTTCCAGATACAAATGTGGTAGTCTTGCATTTAATAAGATCAGTGGTTCTTGATCTCTCTTTGCTATAGTACAGTATATATGTTTATAATGTTAAAAGTCTTTAAGGTTCTGTAATACAGTTGGCTATGTTCTCAACTTGAAATCGAAGATCCCAGGCTCAAATCCTTGGCGGGACAAAAGTTGTTGGGCTTGTTCAATTAACAGTAAATAGGTGCCCAGTAGTTTGGCAAAATTTGTGGGATTGCATCTTGGGGAAGGCTAGCAGTTCGACATTTGGGGGACCTCAAAACAAGCCTAAAGTATGTACAGTATTATGTATATACTCACCTAGTTGTATTCACCTAGTTGTGCTTGCAGGGGTTGAGCTTTGGCTCTTTGGTCCCGTCTCTCAACTGTCAATCAACTGGTGTGCAGATTCCTGAGCCAACTGGGCTCTATCATATTTACATTTGAAACTGTGTATAGCCTGCCTCCACCATATCACTGCCTAATGCATTCCATCTATTAATTACTCTTGACACTGAAAAAGTTCTTTCTAATGTCCCTGTGGCTCATTTGGCTACTAAGTTTCCACCCTTGTCCCTTTTTTTGCATTCCAGCTGTGCTAAATAGTTTATCTTTATCTACCTTGTAAATTCTTCTTGAGAATTTTATAAGTAGTGATCATGTCTTTCCTAACTCTTCTGTCTTCCAGTGTCGTAAAATTCAGTTCCAGCACTCTTTCTTAGCAGCTCATACCTCTCAGCTCGGGGACTAGCCTGGTGGCACACCTCTGAACCTTTTCTAATTTCGTTATGTGTTTGACTAGATGTGGACTCCAAGCTGGAGCCGCATATTCCATTCCAGTATTGGTCTGACATATGAGGTATACAAGGTTCTGAGTGACTCCTTACACAAGTTTCTGAAGGCAGTTCTTATGTTCGCCAGCCTTGAATATGCCGCTAATGTTATCCTTTTGATGTGGGCTTCAGGATACAGGTCTGGTGTGATATCAACCCCTCAGATCTTTCTCTCTTCCTGACTCTTGAAAGATCTCCTCTCCCAGCTGGCACCTTGTGTTTGCTCCCTGTGCCTATCTTCATCACTTAGCACTTGCTCAAGTTAAACTCTAGTAGCTATTTATTAGACCATTCCTTCAGTCTGTCCAGGTCATCCTGTAGCCACTTGCAGTCCTCCTCTGTCTTAATCCTTCTCATAATTTTAGCATCAGCAGCAAACATTGAGAGGAATGAGTCTATACCTTCTGGAGGGTCATTCATGTACAGCATATCTAACAAGATAGGTCCGAGTACAGAACCCTGTGGAATGGATGGATGGATGTATGGATGTATGTATGTATGTATGTATGTATTTTTATAGATCAGTGTCTTGTTTTTAAATGATAACTATAAATGATAACATTATTATAGATGTTTTTATTATCTATAAAACTATATATATTACTTATAGTTGTTTTAAAGGTCAGTGAATTGTTTTAGGCTCAGGTTATTTCTTTGTAACAAAATTTTAAAATGTAATGTTTGAAATATCTTAGTTCAGAGTTCATATAAAGTGAAATATTTTTGGACTTTTCTTTTGTCAGAATAATAGCTGATTACTTTTAATATGCAAAATGATTGATTTCACAGCCAAATAGTATTTACTGATGACAGCTAAATGAGTTGTGTGATATTTCAGGCATGCTGGCCAGAAGGTGTTAAACCCAGTGGCACTTTACCGCAGGACTTGGCACTGCGGTACTCGTGTCTCAAGAATCTTGGTAACCTTGCTTGTAAACAAGGAGATAATGCTCAGGCAGCCAAATACTACTTGGAGGTATAGTATGATAATACTAATGCAATGTATAATAACCATCTTCTTCAGGTTATCTTGAGATGATTTCGGGGCTTAGCGTCCCTGCGACCCGTTCCTCCTTTTTGTTACACACTCCCAGGAAGCAGCCCGTAACAGTTGTCCAACTCCCAGGTACCTATTAACACTATCGCGCTCCCCGCGAGTGCGCAGCAGACTTTGACGTCATGGCCTCAATGGTGCGGGCGAGCGTGCGGCGACGCCTTAATGTGTATACTCGTTTCAGTTTTCTCACCTTAATTCTGGTGCTACATCGTTCGTTTTGGTATCATTGTGTTTGCAATTAAATTCCCTGCAAATGTATATGCATATAATGTCCAAAAGCCTGGCAATACTCCCCACAGCAAAGCCTAAAGTCGGAAAAGTTACCCGTGAGCGCCCAAAATCAGTAAAATGTTTATACTCGTTTCAGTTTTCTCGCCTTAATTCTCGTGCTACGTCGCTCGTTTTGGTATCATTGTGTTCGCAAATGAATTCCCTACAGGTGTATATGAATATAATATGCAAAAGCCTGGCGTGCCTCCCCATAGGAAAGCCTAAAGTTACCCGTAAACGAGCACCAATTTGTACACTGCAACCTAATATGTATACTCGTTCAGTTTGATAACATAAATTTTCGTGTCACGTCTTTCATTTTGGTATCAAAATGTTCGCAATAAAAAGGCGTGTGTTTTAAAACTAGTCTCATAAAAATAGAGCAATAACTGGAATTTTAACAAATATTTTAATTCTTGAAGCTCATCATAATTATTTATATCTTTCCAGTGTTCTGACATAAGTTTTTGTGTTACATCTTTCATTTTGGTATCAAATTGTTTGTGACGTAAAGGCGCGCATTTTAAAACTACAGTAGTCCCAACATAATAGCACAATAAATAGAATTTTAACAAATATAAAATTTTGACTAAAAACCTATTTATAATCATATAAGTGTTCTTGCATCAAGTTTCATGTTACATCTTTCATTTTGGTATCAAATTGTGCGCATTCTAAAGGCGCTTATTTTGATACTATCCTGAGGTCGATTGGATAAAAAATGAATTTTATAAAAATATTTTTGTAGTGGACGCAAGTCCGGTCCTCAGTTAGGACTCGGGAGAAAAAAAAATGGACGAACATCTGGTCCAAAGTGACCGATACTGTTAACTGCTAGGTGAACAGGGGCATTAAGGTGAAAGAAACTCTGCCCATTTGATTCTGCCTCCACCAGGGATGGAACCTGGAACCTCAGGACTATGAATCCCAAGTGCTGTCCACTCAGCTATCAGGCCCATACCATGAAGAATGCTTAGGCTTAAAAAATTTTTTGCCACATTCTGGAAGAATGTAGCAAAATTGTTGTGACATTTTGTTGTGACAGCAAGTGACATTGGTATGTGACATTTTGTAAGAGTTCCTGTAGAATTGTTTTAGATTCTAGCAGTAAAATAAATTTGTACAGATGAGTCAAAATAACGTGGCTGAAGATATGATGACCAAATCTCACATCAGAAAGTGAAGAAAAGACTCACATTTCTGTCGTTTCTTCACTTTCTGATGTGTGGTTTGGTCATCAAATACAGTACAGGTACTTACATTTGCTGAATAAATTTAATAATTTAGCACAGGGCATAAACAGTAGAATAATTTTCCACACCCTGCATGGTTTGGATTACCGAGCATAGACAGTCCAGCACTGTATTTTGTTTTGTGAATAAAATTGAGAGATGTGACATAAAAGCATTAAAACATTTTATGAACAAGAATTTGGATGATGCTGTTTATCAGTGATTTATGCAACACACTTGGAGCTGGCTGTTGGGGATGAATAGTTACTCTCAGAAACCAAGAGAATGACATTAACCAAGGGCTGAGTACATCAAAACCAGTTCAGGGTGAATATTTAACATATAGCATTACATAATACTGTAACTGTATTATACTGCCTCTGTGTTTGCAAGAACAGTTAGTGCTACAAAAGGTGAGTGTAATTTTTTACTATTTTGTGAATATCTACTATAGATATTATTTATAGGCTTTCAAAATCATTATTTATATATTATGTGTCTAAATATGCATAAACATGTGTTGTATCACTTGTAAGGAAAATTTGAGAAAATTTGGTGGTAAATTCCAAAGAAGGGCAAATTTACCTGAAATATAGAGTTTCATTCAAATCAGAATGATATAATCCAAATTTTGAAGTGCTAGTTAGTGCTTTTCAGGGATATTGATATATTAACCACTGTGCTGCATTGCCTTAAAATATGACACACCTTTGGTGAGCCAAAAATAAATTCTTTGCAAAAAAGCTAATGGTGTGTGCGCCAGCCCTGGTTGCTCACTCACTACTGTGGCTCTCACCTGGTAATATTACCCACGATTTTTTTTTTCAAGATGGCGTCTGTTTGGCGTCCTGAGACACAGGATGAGAGCCCCGTGTACCCGTCGGAGTTTTGAATCCCTCCCTATACCTAAAAAAGCCACATGGCTCTCTGCGCACCCTCGATATAATGCCACAAGGCGCTCTGCACAGTGCAGTGGTTAATCCCTGCTGTGTGTTATAACAAGCTGGTCTTTCAGTGATGGCTTTAGATAAATATGCCATTGTCATCCTTCATCATCATTCGTCCCCAATAAGGCTATCTACAAAGATACTTACCAGGATTTTTGGGTAGGTCATGAAAGCCAAGTGCAGTGACATTATCCTGGTGGTCCAAGGATTCCTGACTTGAGGGGAACATTCTAGGGACAATCTCGGCAAGTTGTTTTGCTTCATTTCACATCCTACGTTTGGATTTAATTATTTCATAAAACTGTATTGTGATATACTGTACTGTACTATGGAAGGAAAATGTGGATGGCTCTGCAATTACCTGAGATGATATGGAGACATTTGAAGTTATAGTACTGAAATTTGTTACTTTACAGATATTTCGGTAAATACTTTTACAGTATTATTTTTTATTTCAGGCTGTTCAGCTGGATAGTTCAGAAGTAACTCTTTGGCAGAGACTTGGAGCTACAGCAATCAAGTTAAAGGACTTTGAACTTGCATTAGTTGCATTTCAGGAAGTATGTTTTTTACCCAGGCTTAATTTTATATTTTAATCAGATAAAGAACACCCCTTTTGGTAGACTTGTATGAAATGTGTACTAGTATATTAGAAAAGCTAATGTGAAAGAGTCATATGCTTATTTAGTTGGTTAGGTCTAGGGGGAAATCAGTATCTAGCTCTAGTGCCCACCTAGCTATTGTAACTGGTACATTTATACCTTCTAACTTTTCAGTATTGTTGCATGAGTACATTTATTTTGACTGATGGGCAATTTCATGAATTGTGGTATACTTTGTAGGCCACACATTTAATATAGATGTAAATGTAAAATATTTATATTTAACTTGTGTGCTTGGTATCAAAATGGTGATTTTAGTTGTATATCTTTAGCACTTCCACACTTAATTTGCAAATTACTTGTAAACACAATGTTTTTAAGTCCAGATTGATAACAAAACTTTTAGATGTTCATTTTAAGTTGACTCTTCCACATTGTGGTTCAACTTTTCCACTTTTAGATTCATTAATTTCCACTTAAAAATTTTGAGTTGGGGCAACAGTACTAAAATACAAATTCTCCAAAACAAGACTGAACTTCTCTAGTGTTGGTACTGGACCCTGTTATACCTGGTTGATACCTGGTTGATGGGGTTCTGGGAGTTCTTCTACTCCCCAAACCCAGCCCGAGGCCAGGCTTGACTTGAGAGTTTGATCCACCAGGCTGTTGCTTGCAGCGGCCTGCAGGCCCACATGCCCACCACAGCTCGGTTGGTCCGGCACTCCTTGGAGGAATAAATCTAGTTTCCTCTTGAAGATGTCCACGGCTGTTCCGGCAATATTTCTTATGCTCGCTGGGAGGGTGTTGAATAACCGTGGACCTCTGATGTTTATACAGTGTTCTCTGATTGTGCCTATGGCACCCCTGCTCTTCACTGGTTCTATTCTGCATTTTCTTCCATATCATTCACTCCAGTACGTTGTTATTTTACTGTGTAGATTTGGTACTTTGCTCTCCAATATCTTCCAGGTAGGATACTGCTCTTTCCTGACCACCACCTGCATGTATTGTTGCCTATATGAATATGGCAGATGGCTTGCAGAAAGTTATCTAAGAAATACAGTATGTAGATTAGTAATGGTAATGTCTTCTCACAGTCATAATAACATAGGATAAATAGCCACACACAACAGGATAAATATCCACACTTTTGTATTTTTTAAATTTGTTTAAGGAATTTACATCAAGTCTTTCGCACTCTCCTGAGTGCTTTATCAAAGTCTGAGTGAGTGATTAAGATGAGACTTACATCTCGACATCTAATGAGGCTGCTATCCTGGGTCCAGTCCTCTTATCCTTCTTGACTGCCTGACCATGTTGCCTCTATTCCCGATTGGCAATGTATCTGCGGTAATGCATTCTACGGAAATACTGTATGGTCGTGTGTCCTTTCTGTAATCCTGCTATTCTGGGAACTGGAGTTGTTATTAATAGAGGTGTTCATCTGGATGCTATTTGTTGTAACCCTTTCCATACCCCAAGGAGCAATGCCAATGGGGACTGCTTTCATTCATCTATTTATTGAGATCTAATTTTAATTCGCTCAGAATCATTTTCCTAGTATTTTCCTCTGAAGTAAAGCTTTTGATACCAAGGAAAGTATTCAGAGTATTTATTAGAACCCCTTCCACTTTTTAAAGTAATAAAATTTACTGTATTAAAAGTGATAATATTAGAACTATCTACCGTAGTTCTAATATTATTACTTTTGTAGATTATTTCACATTTCTTAAAATAAATATTGTGATCCTTTTCCCAACTATGGTTAGCTACAGCACTGTTACCAGCCATAATTCTACATGCTTTCTTAAGTTCTTCAAATCCGATTTCCTGTTTATGCCCTGTTAAGCATTTTAGCTAGATTCCAGTTCATGTGCCCATGGAAAGGGTAGCATGATGTCACTAACACATCTTTGTTTGCTACAATGACAGTTGACATCTTTGAGCCCCCCTGGGTCCCTTCACCCACTTGGGACAATAATTCCCTTACCTTACACCATCCAAAATTGTTATCCTCTTGCTTGCTTCAACTGTGTAAATGATGTACTTGGTCCTTAATTAATCATAAGACACACAATCGCCATTATGTAATAACTTTAATCCTGGCAACTACAGCTGTCAGTAGGCATCTATGAACATAGGGCAATCACCTGATTTATGAATTAGGTCCCATACACTTTAGCTTGTGCTCCCTAGAGTAGAGTTTCCTGCCTATGTGCATCTCAACTGTAGCACAGATTGACTGGAAAAAGTATCCCCCCCCCTTCCTCACAAACCCTCAGGTCAGTGTGGAATACAATATTATGGTATGGGTGTGGCTGTTCAGGTCATATAATCAAGAATGTGTTTCTCAGTGTTTGCTGACCTCATTTTACCTAATCCATAATCCTAATCCCCATTGATAATCATAGAGTACTTTGGGTATTCACAAGGCCAGGTCAACGGGTGACGAGATGGTGTTTCTGTTATGGGTGGTCAACCCATATAATAATGATATTTAGTAATAATAAAAAATAGTAATCTGCTGCCACATTCAATGGTAGGCAATGGAAATAATCCAGCAGTCAAAATGTGGCCCCCAAAGTATGTTATCCCTCACTTGCCAAAATGTAAGTTTGCTTTACTTGCTCTTGAAGCTGTGAATGATGTAGATTTTATAATAATGCTCCATATTCTAGGGCTGGCCTGCTATGTATTTTGCCAGGGATTCCTAGCTCAGGTTCTTGAAAGTCAGTCTTATGTTTACTAGTTTTGCATATGCTGCTGATGTTATTTTGTTGATTGGTGCTTCTGGTGTTACATCCACTCCCAAGTCTTTTTCCTTTTTTCATTCTTGCCACTTTGTCTTTCATGAACAAATTCACAGGAGCCATGATGAGGGGTTCAAACCCATGTGCTGGGTGTTCCCAGGCATGCTCTAGTCAACTGTGCCATGACATGGTCAAATAATTGCAACCTGGTACAATTAGTACATAATTTCCTCCAACCCTGGTTGAGGGAAATTATGAAATCCTGGTTTGGCTTCAGTTGAAGCCTCGGGAACCCTAGTGGGTGCAGTAGTACTCCAGGTTGCAATTCTGACCATGTCATGGCAATGGGCGATGGCTTGTACTTTGAGTGGGGAGTCCGTATAAACAATTGGGCCTTTACCCTTCAGACCGAACTATTTGCCTTGATCCTTGCACTGAAATGTGTACAAGTCTCCAAACTTGATACATTAATTGTAAGTGACTCCTTATCATCCTTAAATGCTCTCAACTCTTTAAGACATAACTGTAACATGCTCGTGTCTGAAGCTAGACACAAATACAACAAAATTATTAAGGATGGTAACAGAGTCCATTTCATGTGGTCTCCATCTCATGTTGGCCTCCGAATGCATGATAGAGCTGATAAGTTAGCCAAAGAATCTGCCTTTAAAGGAGCCGTTGAGTGTAACCTTGGATTGTCAATGAGCAATCTGAGAGCAGCAGTACACCGAGAACTTCAACAAGATCTTGTAGATCTGAGGCAAAGTGAAATTGACACCAGTAATTCCATCTATCATCATGCTATCATGCAAGAGGAGCCACACATCTATGGATCATCCAATAAAATCAGCAGACTTCTAGATGTTACTGCTGCTCGGCTTAGACTCGGTTACAAGTATCTCTGGGAATTCTCATTATCTGCCGATGT
Organism: Procambarus virginalis; assembly: GCA_020271785.1. Taxonomy (NCBI): domain Eukaryota; kingdom Metazoa; phylum Arthropoda; class Malacostraca; order Decapoda; family Cambaridae; genus Procambarus; species Procambarus virginalis. The sequence goes on along the minus strand of WNGS01003388.1, from coordinate 13,158,238 downwards.
AGACCTGACAAAATGTAAACTGTGTCAACAAAATTATTCGCACACCCTCCGTCACTATGTGATGGAGTGCGAAAAGATACGTGAATTTAGAGACAATTCTATAACCAATGTTCCAGCGATGTGTAAATATTTCATTCAAAATGATCTGCTACCAGAAATTTTAGCCAAATATCCCCAGTTTGCTAACTGTAGGTAGTAACTGAGTGATTGTAACCTATCCACCGCTGTCCACTGGATGGGAGGCGGTGTGCAGGACAAGCATATAAATTTTGACACTAGCTCTCCACATATGTCAGTTGCTTAATTTAGAACCTGTACTTGAGGTCGATCTCGAACCCATTGTTGATGTGACGACTTATATTGAATTTTGTAACTAGCTCATCAAGATTGTAACTTGCTTAGCTAAATGAATTGTGGGGTTCAGTCCCTGAGCCCATTATGTGCCTCTGTAACCCTTTCCACTACCGCCCACAAGATGGGTATGGGGTGCATAATAAATGAACTAAACTAACTCATGGCATAGTCTACTAGAGCGTGCATCTGGGAATACCCAGTGCATAGGTTCGAATCCTTATCACGGTTCCTGTGGATTTTCTTAATAAATGCATAATTTAGAAAACAAGAATCTGTCTTCAAGCCCAAATTTATGAAATAATTATCATATATTACAATGGTCTTCTTTAATGGGTTATGTGAAGCCAGTTACTGGCTTAATATAATCTTGAATTCAGTGGTTTTTCTGCTTGTTGGAACATAGGGGAGCAATTGTAGGTGTAGGGATGCATAGTACAGTATGACGTAAGTTCTTCATAAATTTATTAAAATAAAAATTCTTTCCACAGGGTCTGACTGTTAATCCAAAACACTGGCCATGTCTTGACCAGTTGCTGTCTGTTCTTTATATTCTTGAAATGTATGTGGACTGTCTTGGATTGGCAATATCTGCTCTTATTCGAGATCCTGGTTACATTAAAGCTAATGCATTCAAGGATAAGATATTTGAACTTCAGCCGTCACTCATTCAAGACATCAAGCACTTTTATCGTGACAGGTAGGAGTTCTTGAGCTGTGTAATAATATATTATCTCTTATTAGATTAAGTTTTCCCTTAACTGGAGCAGTGATGATTACAAGAGCTGTGTAAATCATTTTCTAAGCTACTACATTAGGCTGCTCCCTCAAGTAAGATCCTGCTGTGTCCTGGACCTGGATCATGCACACTTAGGCAGGGCAACATACACCAGGAGAGTTTCCAGCATCCCTGCAGGGTCATGTGTGTGCCAGGAAAATAATCAATCCAGCCAAGTCTTACTGTCAGAGGTCAGTCCACTAAAATTTGAAGACCTTCTGAGCTCTCTTTGCATAACTGGCAACTGCTAAAGGAAGTTTTCTATTTATCAAAGTCTGGGCTGCTAGGCCACCCCTACGAACCAAAACAGGTAACAGCACTACCCCCACAGAGGTGCACTACCCCCACAGAGGTGCACAATCCCCATAGAGGTGCACTTCCCTTTGCAGAGGTGCACTACCCTCTGCAGAGATGCACTACCCTCTGCAGAGGTGCACTACCCTCTGCAGAGGTGTATTACCCTCCTTTGGTGTACGAGCCATACACAGTGGTGCATTGCCCTACAGTAATGCACTATCCTTCACAATAGTGCTCAAACTCTCCATAGTAGTACACAAGCCCTCCACAAGGTACATTACCCTCCACAGTGATACATGAGCCCTCTACTGTGGTTCATTATCTTCCACAGTGATTCAAGGTCCTTCCACAGATGTACAATACCCTCCACAGTGATACATGAGCCTCCTGAAGGGTTCACTACGCTCCNCCATGACAGGCCGGATAGCACGTCGGAAGCAGTCACGGCCGTGACAGAGGGGGCGGGGTTTTATATATATATATATACAGGGCGGTCAGGGAGACGCCTCAGTATCACCCAGGACCTGAGGGAGTAGTGAGCAGGGGGTGTTGTCTGGGTGTAACGCCAGGGTGGGGTGTATTGATGGTACCGTGTACGGTGTTGTGACTCGGATATTAATCATTATAAATTAGTGAATTGGTCCCCTTCATATTGTGAACGGGACCCTACCCGACACCCACACAGTGGACTCTATCCACTAAACAGTGGACTCTGTCCACTAAACAGTGAACTCTATCCACTAACAGTGGACTCTATCCACTAAACAGTGGACTCTGTCCACTAAACAGTGGACTCTGTCCACTAAACAGTGGACTCTGTCCACTAAACAGCGGACTCTGTCCACTAAACAGTGGACTCTGTCCACTAAACAGCGGACTCTGTCCACTAAACAGTGGACTCTGTCCACTAAACAGCGGACTCTATCCACTAAACAGTGGACTCTATCCACCACTAAACAGTGGACTCTATCCACCACCAAACAGTGGACTCTATCCACCACCAACAGTGGACTCTATCCAACACCAAACAGTAGACTCTATCCAACACCAAACAGTAGACTCTATCCAACACCAAACAGTAGACTCTATCCAACACCAAACAGTAGACTCTATCCAACACCAAACAGTAGACTCTATCCAACACCAAACAGTAGACTCTATCCACCACCAAACAGTGGACTCTATCCACCACCAAACAGTAGACTATCCACCACCAAACAGTAGACTCTATCCACCACCAAACAGTGGACTCTATCCACCACCAAACAGTGGACTCTATCCACCACCAAACAGTGGACTCTATCCACCACCAAACAGTAGACTATCCACCACCAAACAGTAGACTCTATCCACCACCAAACAGTGGACTCTATCCACCACCAAACAGTGGACTCTATCCAACACCAAACAGTAGACTCTATCCACCACCAAACAGTAGACTCTATCCACCACCAAACAGTGGACTCTATCCACCACCAAACAGTAGACTCTATCCACCACCAAATAGTAGACTATCCACCACCAAACAGTAGACTATCCACCACCAAACAGCGGACTCTATCCACCACCAAACAGTGGACTCTATCCAACACCAAACAGTAGACTCTATCCACCACCAAACAGTAGACTCTATCCACCACCAAACAGTAGACTCTATCCACCACCAAACAGTGGACTCTATCCACCACCAAACAGTAGACTCTATCCACCACCAAACAGTAGACTCTATCCACCACCAAACAGTAGACTATCCACCACCAAACAGTGGACACTATCCACCACCAAACAGTAGACTATCCACCACCAAACAGTAGACTATCCACTACCAAACAGTGGACTCTATCCACCACCAAACAGTGGACACTATCCAGTATCCACACAGCGTAGAGGGGAGAAGAAAAAGAGGGAGGGAGGAAAAAAGGGATAGGAAGAAGGAATAAATTAGCAGGGAGGGAGGGATTGAGGGAAAATAAATAGGAGTGTAAGTGGACATTAATCCGTACAGCTTTAGGCACAATCGACTTGAGAATGGTCCAGGACGGACCGAAACGTCGTCGTCCCTTCACTTTCTAGTGTGTGTGGTCTGGTCAACACATTTCAGCCACGTTATTGTGACTCCTCTTCTACGTTTAGGCAGGAATATATAGACAACGGGAAACGGTCGACCGGTTCTATGGTATTTTTTTTCAGACTATAAATAGTGTAAAAATTTATCTGATGGCGAAAAGGACTTTTAGTATATTGTTGTTACTTAATTAAATGCGTGTTTATTATCTTTATTCACAAATATACAACTGTTTACATTGTAGCTGTTTTTAACATGAGATTACCGTAATTTTTTTTTCCTTTAGAATTATGTTTAAAAAAGTTTAAAATTGTGAAGTATGAATTCACAAAGATTAAACTCAAATTATTTACGTTTTATATATATATATATGTCGTACCTAGTAGCCAGAACGCACTTCTCAGCCTATTACGCAAGGCCCGATTTGCCTAATAAGCCAAGTTTTCATGAATTAATTGTTTTTCGACTACCTAACCTAACCTAACTTTTTCGGCTACCTAACCAAACCTAACCTATAAAGATAGGTTAGGTTAGGTTAGGTAGGGTTGGTTAGGTTCGGTCATATAACTACGTTAATTTTAACTCCAATAAAAAAATTGACCTCATACATAATGAAATGGGTAACTTTATCATTTGATAAGAAAAAAACAGAGAAAATATAATAATTCATGAAAACTTGGCTTATTAGGCAAATCGGGCCTTGCATTGTAGGCTGAGAAGTGCGTTCTGGCTACTAGGTACGACATATATATATATATATATATATATATATATATATATATATATATATATATATATATATATATATATATATAAAATGTGTGTGTGTGTGTGTGTGTGTGTGTGTGTGTGTGTGGTGTTGTGTGTGTGTGTGTGTGTGTGTGTGTGTGTGTACATGTACAACAACGTGGTCAGGTGTACATGAGCAACAACATGGTCAGGTGTACATGAACAATAACGTGGTCAGGTGTACATAAGCAACAACATGGTCAGGTGTACATGAGCAGTTCAGTTCGGACATTTAGTTCTGAGAAGCTAAATCTACAACATGTACTACAGAAGGTGTCGTGCAGCAGGGTAATGAAGACTGTAGTGGTGTTGGTGGTGTGGTGGCTGGGAGGCGCGGCCCGCGCTCACGAGCTCTTCCTCGGCACCTGCCCCAAGCCCTCCCCCATGAAGGACTTCAGCATGGAGAAGGTGAGGCAACGCAAGGTGTGGAGACTTTGGGATAGATGGTCAGAGGGATAGGGAGGGGGGGGATAGGCAGCGTGGGTTATAGGAACGGATAAGATCGTGTGGCAACAAAATGACTCCCGTGAGGGAAGGCTGCGGGAGTCACAACAAGAGAGTGTGATGGGCTGAAATAAAATTAGACAGGAAGGTGGGGCTCTTGTGATTCTTAAATATAGGAACCAGAGTCAGAGCCAAGTATACACACTGTTCAAATGCACAAAGTATACAAAATATACATTTGAATTCAAGAATAACAAACATGAATACACGCAATGATCTTACTGTACATTTGCAAATAACTTTTTACTAGTACATGTACACGCTTGTTAGAAGTTAGACCTCTGTTCTCAGTTCGAGGGTCTGTGGTACGTGGTGGAGACGTTCGATGACCGGGAGGAGTGTCTCACGTGGAACATCAGCCGGGGTCCCGAGAACGGCACCTGGCACCTGAGGGAGGCCGAGACGAAAGGGGTGCTCAGTACCGTCGGACTCTCCAACACAGGCGCCACCACAGCCACTCTCAGGCCCAGCTCTGACAACCCTGCTAAGATGAGGGTCAGGTGGCCCCTCAGTGAGTACTGTGGTGCTGTGGCCAGATGTCGGGTGTACCCTTAATGACTAATCTGCTGGAGTGGATAGGTTAAACGGTCATTAAGGTGGATTGATAGTCAGGTAGTTAAATGGTGTTATACAGTCACTGGTAAATGTGTTGCGTCAGCAGCCCAGGTGTTTCACAGTCACTGGTAAATGTGTTGCGTCAGCAGCCCAGGTGTTATACAGTCACTGGTAAATGTGTTGCATCAGCAGCCCAGGTGTTATACAGTCACTGGTAAATGTGTTGCGTCAGCAGCTCGGGTGTTATACAGTCATTGGTAAATGTGTTGCGTCAGCAACCCGGGTGTTATACAGTCACTGGTAAATGTGTTGCGTCAGCAGCTCGGGTGTTATACAGTCATTGGTAAATGTGTTGCGTCAGCAACCCGGGTGTTATACAGTCACTGGTAAATGTGTTGCGTCAGCAGCCCAGGTGTTTCACAGTCACTGGTAAATGTGTTGCGTCAGCAGCCCAGGTGTTATACAGTCACTGGTAAATGTGTTGCGTCAGCAGCCCAGGTGTTTCACAGTCACTGGTAAATGTGTTGCGTCAGCAGCCCAGGTGTTATACAGTCACTGGTAAATGTGTTGCGTCAGCAACCCGGGTGTTATACAGTCACTGGTAAATGTGTTGCGTCAGCAGCTCGGGTGTTATACAGTCATTGGTAAATGTGTTGCGTCAGCAACCCGGGTGTTATACAGTCACTGGTAAATGTGTTGCGTCAGCAACCCGGGTGTTATACAGTCACTGGTAAATGTGTTGCGTCAGCAGCTCGGGTGTTATACAGTCACTGGTAAATGTGTTGCGTCAGCAGCTCGGGTGTTATACAGTCACTGGTAAATGTGTTGCGTCAGCAACCCGGGTGTTATACAGTCACTGGTAAATGTGTTGCGTCAGCAGCCCGGGTGTTATACAGTCATTGGTAAATGTGTTGCGTCAGCAACCCGGGTGTTATACAGTCACTGGTAAATGTGTTGCGTCAGCAACCCGGGTGTTATACAGTCATTGGTAAATGTGTTGCGTCAGCAACCCGGGTGTTATACAGTCACTGGTAAATGTGTTGCGTCAGCAACCCGGGTGTTATACAGTCACTGGTAAATGTGTTGCGTCAGCAGCCCAGGTGTTTCACAGTCACTGGTAAATGTGTTGCGTCAGCAGCCCAGGTGTTATACAGTCACTGGTAAATGTGTTGCGTCAGCAGCCCAGGTGTTTCACAGTCACTGGTAAATGTGTTGCGTCAGCAGCCCAGGTGTTATACAGTCACTGGTAAATGTGTTGCGTCAGCAACCCGGGTGTTATACAGTCACTGGTAAATGTGTTGCGTCAGCAGCTCGGGTGTTATACAGTCATTGGTAAATGTGTTGCATCAGCAACCCGGGTGTTATACAGTCACTGGTAAATGTGTTGCGTCAGCAACCCGGGTGTTATACAGTCACTGGTAAATGTGTTGCGTCAGCAGCCCGGGTGTTATACAGTCATTGGTAAATGTGTTGCGTCAGCAACCCGGGTGTTATACAGTCACTGGTAAATGTATTACGTCAGCAGCCCGGGTGTTATAGTCACGGGTCAACCCAAGCGCCGGGTCGACCCGGGTTTCCCAACACTTAAATGGGCCAACCTTTTGGGTAGACTCAGGCTGTACCGGGTACCCCATCTAGTAGCATATACAAGTAAATATTTGAGTTTATTTCCAATAAAATATTAAATAATTGATTACATAGATCAGTGTCATGGGCCAAGATTCAGATGGCTTGATTTAGAATAAAAGTTTAGATTGTAGTGTCACCTAGGAACGTCGGTGTCATTCTTGATGAACCTTAATATTAGTTTAAAAGAAACAAAAATACCGGTAGTAGTTACTCAGTAAACTGCCAACGTCGCCAGATCTCGCAGGAAGCTACGACTTCACGGTTTACTCGACCGACTACCAGAAGTTCGCGGGCGTCTTCATGTGCCAGCAGGTGGCGTTCTTCCAGCGGCAGAACGGCGTCGTCCTCTCCCGCACCCCGCACCTCTGGGTCAAACTCCAACAGACGGTTAGTGCACATGTTGTTGTTGTTTAAGATTCGCTACTTGGAACAAAAAGCTCCAAATAGCACGGGCTATGGTGAGCCCGTGGTGGACTTACCTGGCACAGGAGAGAGAGGCTGTAACTTGCCAGTACACAGTTTCCCCCATATTTATACCGTTGATGACACGAGTTCCCTCTCTAGGGGTTCTTCATGTGGATAAAACAACTTATCGTAAAATTGCAACTGAGGAAGTCTGCTCATTAATTTTTGCTGTTGGCCTTAAGGGTAATTAACATTTGATCCGACATGGGAGGCACAACGCTCTGCCAACTGCGCTACTGGACTGGCCTTAAAAAAGGAACGACCCCAAGGCAACTAACCGCTACCCAACGGTGTTTACCATCCCCGTGGCTGCCATTCAAGCACAAGAGAAATAAGTGATCCACGCCCTGGTGTTCTAGTTTATGGAGATTCTGTATTATGGTTCTGCCTGTATCGTTGAGTTCTCCATTTCTTCTACGTATAAATTTTTTGACTCTGAAGATTTGCATGTCATCTGCTTAAAGTTGTGCTTTGATGTCGTCTGCACTAATGTCTAGAGCATGTACGATTACATATTTTGGTAATCTGTCACCTATATGGTTTGTAGCATCTCACTTTGTATCCAAAATGTTAGTAATTTCAGACAATTCTAGTTCCTTGATGTGTTTGTGTCCCGCTGCGATCAAGTTTTTTTGCTAGTTGGATCTTACATCATGCACTTTGATTTTAAATATCGTGGGAATTGCATTGTATATGATGCTTTGTGTCCTGTCGATGTATTGTCATCAAAGGAAATTGTGACATTTTTAAACCAAGAGAATCTGTCCTGCCTGTGATGAGCGGAGGATGTTGGCACTGAGGCCGCGTAGGGCCGGGATGGTCACTGTTTACCTCTAGATGCTGGCGTGCTTCGCCTCTAATCTGTTTGCTTCACTGTGATGCGTCTTGGCTTCAACGTTTACATTTTCTACGCTGGACAGCCTAGGACGTGTTTCCGGTGCGGTCTTGCTGGGCAGCAGGCGGCGGGTTGCCGTGCTGATTGTGCGGTTCTTGTGAACTTGTTACGGAAAGAGGACTGCCCCCCGCTGGAGGACGTGTAGGCCCCCATGTGTAGTGACTGGTTGTAGTCCCCGGTTGCTGGTTTGCTGGGAGGGGGGGTTGTGGCTCCAGTTGAGGTTGCGGGTGTGGGGGCAGGATTTGGTGATGATATTGAAGAAGGAATCTGTTCCGGTAGCCCCCGGTGCAGCCGTCCTTGAGTAGTCGCCCTCCGTCAATCTGCCCTCTGTGTCTTCTTCCTCTGTGCCTCGGTCTTCCGTGGTTCTGCCTCTCCAGCCTTCGCCTTCAGTGTCTCCAGCTCCTGTGCAGTCGAATCCGGTCTGGCCGCCTCCCGATATGGTCATTCCTGAGTTTAAGTTGCGCCCCCGTGCGCGTGCGGGCGTCCGCCCAACCAAGGAGTGGGCGCTATGGGATGCTTACCGTTATCGGTATCCCATATTTAAGTATCCGGAGAAACATGTTAAGCGTGCTTGACCTCGTTCCCGGTCTTCGCTGGTTCCCTGTGTTGGGAGCTACCGTGATTGTTAATGTTTTGTTTGTAACATCCTGCCAGTTTCTTTGTGCTTATGTGTATTTCCTTAGTATAGCCTGTTTGTATCATGTGTTATTTTTATTTTATACTGTGCCTGTGTATGTGCTTATGTTCTCTGTGCTGGTGCGTTGGCACCGTGTCTTCTTTGTGTATATATTGTGTAATTCCATTTATAACAAAAAATAAGAATATATTCCACTCATTGCGCATATTGTTGAAACTAACTCTGCCTCGCAATGTGGTACAATAGAGACCCAGGGAACTTGTTTGTCATGATTATACTGCATTGTGCGTTTGTCATTGGTGTAAACCTATCATTGACCCTGATGACCCCTTCTCTGAATGCGGGGAAGGTCTTTGTATGTATGTATGTATGTATGTATGTATGTATGTATGTATGTATGTATGTATGTATGTATGTATGTATGTATGTATGTATGTATGTATGTATGTAGTGCGTGTTGTGCGCCCCTGTATGTCAGCGGTCCCTCGGGCTTGAGTAATGATTTTGAGCGGTTACTACTTGTGACACTGGCTTAGCGGCTTCCTAACTTTGTCTGGTATAGGGTGAACACTTTGTGACACTGGCTTAGTGGCTACCCAACTTTGTCTGGTATGGATGAACACTTATGACACAGACTTCGTAACACTTGATATGTAAGTCTAATTTTTACATATCGAGACTTTATTAAATATGTTTATTTACAAGATCAGACTTTATTAAATATGTTTATTTACAAGATCAGACTTTATTAAATATGTTTATTTACAAGATCAGACTTTATTAAATATGTTTATTTACAAGATCAGACTTTATTAAATATGTTTATTTACAAGATCAGACTTTATTAAATATGTTTATTTACAAGATCAGACTTTATTAAATATGTTTATTTACAAGATCAGACTTTATTAAATATGTTTATTTACAAGATCAGACTTTACTAAATGACAGTAGCACAGCTCGCTTAGTCTCCTTTTTAGCTCATGCCGTTGGAACTTTCCTGAAAACACCTTAGTTTATTTATGTCAAATAATCATTCCTACTCCAGATAAATTCTCATATTCGGAGCCAGCTCTATTCAAATTAAATTGAGATCCATTCTAAACAATTCTGACTGTTCTCTCAATCCGCCGCAAAAAGCTCCCTACAGTGTGTGGCTCAGTAGTTGTGCCTATAATCTTCAGATACTGAATGTGTCTATTAACCCTGATAAAACTGTTCACTATATTCCCCCTTGGAAAGATGTGGAGATCTCTCTGCATTATACCCCCATCAGTGTAAAACAAATGTATAACACTGACATTTTGAGATGTATAACATTAGAAGCTATTGACAGTCATCTTCAAATTCTCAAACCAACTGAATCCTATGCCTTTACTGATGGCTCTGTGCAGTTAGGCACTGGTAGAACAGGTTGTGCATGTGCAGTGTATAAAGGGAATGAAATGATCATGTCTACTACACAGAGATTGAACAACTGGGCTAGCACGACACAGACCGAGCTATTGGGCATTTATCTAGCCACTGAATACCTTAAGCTCAATGGTGGTGGAGTTATTTTCTGTGACTCTAAAAGTGCTCTGCAGTCCTTAAATAACCCATCACAATGTATGTCGGAAGTAGCTTGTAATATTAAATGGAATGTAATTTTTGCCAATGATAATAACTCTTGTATAAAATTTGTGTGGATCCCATCCCATGTTGGAGTTGGAAAACATGACTTCGTAGATCGATTGGCCAATGAGGCTTGCAGGAAAGAAAACATTGATTATGACTTTGGACTATCTAATGCAGTTATTAGAAATATACAAATTAAAGAAATTAATTCAGATTTAGAAGAACTAAGAAATGCCCAGAGACCTGAAAGCTGCAGTATTAAAAGTTATGACAAGTTTTGTAATAATAGGTATTTGTATGGTCAGCACAGTAACCGAACCAGGCAATGTGATGTAGTCATTGCGCGAATTCGCATTGGCTATAGACACATCTGGCAGGTTAGTGAGGCTGAGCCACTACCAGAATACTCAGATTGTAAACTCTGTGATAAACCTTTAATGCATTCACTAGAACACTACATTGATGAATGTGAAACCGTAAAGGACTTTAGACCTCCTGGCCTCTTGTACCACCAACTGTGTAACTATTTTATTGACTCAGGTGTTCTGGACGACATCCTAACAATTTACCCAAAATTTGCTTGTCCATTTTAAAGAATGAAGAACAATTTTTATGTATATTACTTCTAAGCTGCATCACTTATGAACCCATCCCTGCCCTTGTGTGGCAGTGCACAATAGAAAGTTGTTTTCACATATCCATATATTAAAACATTGATTGTAACCGTGATATATATGTGCTTCAGCCTACAGTTTAGACCTATTGTCTTATGTATGACCCTCTGTCCTGCGTGACAGTGAATACTAGCATTATCCTCACCGTAATCAGACTATCAAAATCCTCAGATTAGGCAAAATTGTAATTAATTTTGTCAATAAAGATGTTAATAATAATAATATTCGGAGACCTGTGTTCTCACAGGCCCGCCTGTCCCTGAAGGGTGTGAAGATGGAGTACTACCAGCCCGTTAAGCAGGCCCACTGTGGCCGCCCTGGCGACGCTGCTGGCCCCACCGACCACGGCCCTCTGGCCACCACCAACACGGAACCCGCTGAGGATAACCCCGACAACGGGGATTAATCAGTGAATAATCTGATGATCACCCCCAAAAGAATCACAGGTTTCTTTTGGGGTTCATTTTAAAAGTTTTAAGGTTTAGGTTGTTGGTTTTGTGTAGTACTTTTTGTTAGTTCTATTTGTGCGGCGTTGGGCTTATGGTCTATCAACAAAGAGAGGGTTATTAAGACCACCACAGCAATTTACTGACCAATCAGCAGGGACTCGATATATGGAACTCCCTTCCTAATGAAGTAAAAAATATTCAACCTATACTTTATTTACGAGTAGAACGGTGAAGTACTTAATTTCATCAGCAGAGTCGTCCACCTTAATTGTGCTACTCACGCAGTATTTTACTAACTAGAAGAATAATCATATAAGTATACTGTCTTTTATCGCCACTTATATTGATATAGTAATAATGCGAATTTAAATTGTCATTATTTTTGTGAATTTACCCGAAGGCCATCATCTCTCTTGTGGTCTTGACGGGAAGCCGGCGGATTGTCAAATGTCCCCGACTTTTCCTGGTGATTTTATCCGGCTGGATTTTGAACTGTTGCAATCAGTCTTGGCATTTACGGCTTCACCTTCTAATGTTAAATTCATTACAAATCTTGAGTTACCTCGATGACCTGTCCGGAGCGCTGTGTGCCAGAGGCTCTGTAAGTGTACCACTTAATCACCAAAATTGCTCTAACAACTCATATTGTACCTCCTTCTATATACAGTAAATAAATAAATAAATAACCTAAATAGGTAAACTAAAATCAACTCAGCTGGGGACACATTCTTTGCCAGTTCTGTTTCATCAGCCTTCGTCAGTTATTAATCTATAAATTACAAAGAATCGATATTGATTGCCATTTTGCAACATCTTAAATTCACATAGTGGTTGAGATGGTCTCAACTAACCATTGAAATAAGAGTTTGTTTTCTACCATAATGGTGAACGGCAGCGAGTCGGTTATCATAGACCAGGAATGGTTAGGTGAGTCACTAAAATTTGGATGTCACGTTCTCTATATGTATCACACACAGTACTGATGTAGGGGCAGATTACTCACATTTTGTTCTGGATTCCAGTATTGGCTAAAATTATATTTTAAATCGAAAAATAAATTGCAGATAATTCCTTTTATAATCATCTTTATTTGCACTTAGTTTGCACCTCGATAAAATTATAGTCACTTATTTATATCAAGTTGATAATGATAGTTGATTTGACTTTCTTCCAAAGCTATTTTCCTGTTTGCTACTCTTCTCGTTAGGTTCTCATTATCCAATCTGTCATTTTCTTCCAATTGTGACAAACTTAGCTATAACTAAATAACAAATACCCCTAAGCTATATCAAACATTTAAGAGACAATTTCCATTTTAATCTTCCTCAACAAGACTTATGTAATGTGTCCAGTTACACAAAGATGTATCAGTACTGCTCCACAGAGTTTCTTCAATTTGAACAGTCATCAATGCTGGTGCTGACCAAGAGAACTGGAACCTGAGAATTGTAGAGGTACTTTGAAAACCTGTTTTCATCAGCACTCATCAAGAGCTGATGTTGCTTCCTCTTGTGAGCTTCAAACACGTTAGTTATGAAATTTATAAAATGGACTATTATATAATTATAGTTATGCTTGTATGTCTAGTCTTATTATCCTTCATCACACAGCAACAGCGCCAAAACAACTATAAACATTTGTCCACTTCGAGGCACTTTCTTGACGTATGTACTCACACTCTCCACTATAAATTTACACACATTACCATATATTTGTCCTGGTTAAGCCTACGTGTCGTCTTTCACAAGGGTCGCTGCATTTTCACAGTGGAGCTTTAGCTATTATATGTGACGATATGGACAAGGCAGATAAAGTTGTGTGTCATAAACCTGAAACTGAGCTAGCCATAGGGGCTATAAGTATTTCAATCTCTGCTTTAAAAACCGCACTATTTCAGGAAACTAGGGCTGAGACAAGAGAAATTGCTGACACTCAATGGGCAGAAAGCACTAGTATAAAGTTATAATCTTGATTTGCAAAAATAGTCTTTAAACACTAATTGTCGTAGCCTTAAGGGGGTAGTAGTTTCTATAATATGAACGTCCAATTTCAATTAAACGTTACTGGAGAAATGGAAACGGAAAGGCTTCCTTCGTGTCCTTTTCAACGCTGCAACCTAAGTGGAAAAGAAAACAAAATAATTATTGTTGAAGGGGGTCAGAAACAAACTACATTGCGGTTCCCCCAAAACCAAGGCCTTACTTACGTTAAAATTATTGCAATGGTTCTAGGGATTATGGTGCAAACATGAAAGCTGATGTAAACATTAGTGACGGGAGGGTTCTCTTTGCTGAGGTTTCGTGAAGATACTTGGGAAATATCTGACCAGAATCCTAGAGGCTTTTACTTAAGTTTATCGAGGGCCTCCCCGAGGCCAACTACTGACCTTCCACAGGATGCAACCCACAACAGTTGCCTAACTCCCGGGTACTGGCACTGTTCGTTGCATTTGCTGCTAAGACCTGTGTAATGTAGACTTATTGTCTGTACAAAACATGTTTTAATTTCATGTGATAATCGACCATCCACAAATTATACTGACTGGTATATATAGGACAACTGAGAAACTTAAAATACCTTGAGTCTCTTGCGATAAAGTACTGGTGAAGTACTAATGTAAAGTAGCTGGATGAGGTCCTAGTCTGCTGCCTGTTCTGTGTCGAAGCTGTAGCGTCTTGGAGATGATTAGAACTTTCTACGCCGAGTGCTACGTTCTTGACTGGAAATTGTACTGTTGTCTATTCTCATATTGCTACCTTATATTTGGTGACTACCCCTCACCTTTCTCTACTAGGATAGGAGGATGTGAGAAATGTTACCTGTAATTAGGGATAGGATTATAGCTTGTGTAGTTAGCGCTAATTAGTTATGCCATTAAGATAATGAGATAATGGAGCGAGTATAAGGATTACTCGCTACAGCTGCTTCCCGGTGATTGGCAGCACCGCTGGCTGTGCCACACTAAAGTCAACATAGGTGTTGGCCAAAGTTGAAACGCAAGTGTAGTCACACACACACACACACACACACACGTATATATATATATATATATATATATATATATATATATATATATATATATATATATATATATATATATATATATATATATATATATATATATATATATATATATATTGGTAGCAGTCTTTCCTGTAGACATATATTATTAAATATGACAGAAAAAGTAAGATTAATAATTCTAACACGAATTTTCTCAGTATTTCTTATGTTTCTTTTCACGGTTAATGGTAATAGAAAAATCAGTTCTCCAAAATTCATTTTTATTTCTAGTCTGACGCGACACTTGAACGCGTTTCGTAATAACTTATTACATTTTCAAAGACTTTTAGTTTACACACACACAACTATAACCTGCAAGCACTAAACAGAGTTCTTACTGAGCTATGATTTAAACAGCTTTCATTTTATACCCGCATTTTGAGTGAGGTGATATGTTACAACAGTTTTGGATGTGGTGAACAAAACTTTCAACACAGGACAGAACACGAAACAATGGGTATTAATTGGGTAAATGGAAGGTAAGAATGGAAGTAACTGCAAAGGGCCTATTGGCCCATATTTCTTGATGCTTCTATATTGGAACGGAGTCTTGAAGTGGGTAGAATATAGTTGTGCATTAATTGGCTGTTGATTGCTGGTGTTGACTTCTTGATGTGTAGTGCCTCGCAGATGTCAAGCCGCCTGCTATCGCTGTATCTATCGATGATTTCTGTGTTGTTTGCTAAGATTTCTCTGGTGATGGTCTGGTTGTGGGAAGAGATTATATGTTCCTTAATGGAGCCCTGTTGCTTATGCATTGTTAATCGCCTGGAAAGAGATATTGTCTTGCCTATATGCTGAGTTCTTTGGGGCTGACAGTCCCCAAGTGGGCATTTGAAGGCATAGACGACATTGGTCTCTTTTAAAGCGTTCTGCTTTGTGTCTGGAGAGTTTCTCATGAGTAGGTTGGCCGTTTTTTTGGTTTTTATAGTGAATCGTTAATTGTATCTTCTGATTTTTGTCTGTAAGGATAACATTCCTATTAACAATATCTTTCAGGACCCTTTCCTCCGTTTTATGAGCTGTGGAAAAGAAGTTCCTGTAAAATAGTCTAATAAGGGGCATAGGTGTTGTATTAGTCGACTCTTCAGAGGTTTCATAGCGTTTCACCTTCCTATTTATGATGTCTTCAACGAAACCATTGGAGAAGCCGTTGTTGACTAGGACCTGCCTTACCCTACAGAGTTCTTCATCGACTTGCTTCCATTCTGAGCTGTGGCTGAGAGCACGGTCGACGTAAGCGTTGACAACACTTCTCTTGTACCTGTCTGGGCAGTCACTGTTGGCATTGAGGCACATTCCTATGTTTGTTTCCTTAGTGTAGACTGCAGTGTGGAAACCTCTGCTCCTTTCCATGACTGTTACATCTAGAAAGGGCAGCTTTCCATGCTTCTCCATCTCGTAAGTGAAACTCAACACAGAATTCTGCTCGAATGCCTCCTACAGCTCCTGCAGACTTCTAACATCAGGTACCTGTGTAAAAATGTCGTCAACATACCTGCAGCATATCGCGGGTCTCACGTTCATGTCAATTAAGACCTTCTGCTCGATGGTGCCCATGTAAAAGTTCGCAAACAGGACACCTAGGGGAGAACCCATGGCGACCCCATCTACTTGCTTATACATGATTTTCATATTTTAGCATATTTTCGGTATAAAAAGTTGTAATTTGAGAAAGGAAAATAGGTGCAGAGAGTCCGAATTCGGTTAAAAAATCACGCTTAGGAGTCAAATTTCCGACATTTCAGATATTTTGAAACTACAGGGGGGTTTGGGCAAAATATGACCCATCGCCGTTTTCAGTAATTGGCATATATTCAGTACAAAAAGTCGTAATTTGAAAATGAAAATAGGTGAAGAGAGTCAGAATTTGGCTTAAAAATTACGCTCAGGAGTAAAATTTCCGACATTTCAGATATTTTGAAAACTACAGGGGGGTTTGGGCAAAATATGACCCATCGCCGTTTTCAGTAATTGGCATATTTTCGGTATAAAATTCGTAATTTGAAAATGAAAATAGGTGAAGAGAGTCAGAATTTGGCTTAAAAATTACGCTCAGGAGTAAAATTTCCGACATTTCAGATACTTTGAAAACTGCAGGGGGGTTTGGGCAAAATATGACCCATCGCCGTTTCCAGTAATTTGAATATTTTCGGTATAAAAGTCGTAATTTGAAAATGAAAATAGGTGTAGAGAGTCAGAATTTGGCTCAAAAATCACGCTCAGGAGTCAAATTTCCGACATTTCAGATATATTGAAAACTGCAGGGGGGGTTTGGGCAAAATATGACCCATCGCCGTTTTCAGTAATTGGAATATTTTCTGTATAAAAAGTCGTAATTTGAAAATGAAAATCGGTGCAGAGAGTCAGAATTCGGTAAAAAAAAATCACGCTTAGGAGTCAAATTTCCGACATTTCAGATATTTTGAATCAATCTGAACATCTTTACCATTGTGATCATTGCTGTCTTCTTATATGTGCTGCCAATCAGCTGTATGGTGTCTATTAATCTTGTTTATCTGTATCTATTGCTACCCAGTCTCCCAATCTTTATGTACCCAATCTGAACATCTTTATCATTGTGATCATTGCTGTCTTCTTATATGTGCTGTCAATCTGCTGTATGGTACTCACCTAATTGTGCTTGCGGGGGTTGAGCTTTGGCTCTTTGGTCGGATTAATCGGATTAATGGTGTCTATTAATCTCGTTTAAATTACCAGTCAAGCTGTTAATATACCAATGTGCTTTAATATACTTACTAAGCTCTCTCATCTCATTTTTCTCTTGCAATGTATTTGTTATCATTTATTAATTCTGATAGAAATTACCTACTTAAAATTATCTGGTAGATTAAGGACCTGCCCGAAACGCTGCGCGTACTAGTGGCTCTCGTTTCTTTTTCAATGGCAGTTATTTATGAACTCACTGACATTTGTTTTTAAGGATTTGGGGAACACTGTTTTTAATAGGTCGTCAATTTCCGCAGGTTCTAGCCGCGATATATCAAGCACACTAGCCAGAACTTAGAGGGATACCAGGAGTGATACAAAGCAAAGCAAGGGGACAGTAAATTATACAAACACACATAAAAGCTTTTGGGGACTAATAATTAAATGCAAACTATGGATCCCTCCACAAACTCCCCCAATACAACGGTGCTTCGTATCCTCAGTTGGAACATAGCATCACTCAGGAAAAGACTTCCTGATCTCCACCACAAAGTGACGACCGAGCCCATTGATGTCGTCTGCCTTCAGGAGTGCAGAGTTCCCACCAGGTCTCCACCCCCTAAATTACCCTCCTTTGTTGTCTATAACCTTAAATCCAGTCACTCTTGTATTTTGTATGTTAAGAAGTCCCTTCCTCACCAGCTACTCCCAGCCAAGTCAACTGAAGGGCTTCAGTATCATGGTGTGAGGATCTACGTGGGGAACTCTGCCCTCAATATCTTTAACCTGTATGCTCCTAGTGATAAGTTTAATTATACTGACCTTCCTATCTGTATTCAGACTGAGCCTAGCATCATTATAGGTGATTATAACGCTAGGCATAGAAATATTGGTAATTCGCAGTTCAGCAATCGTAACGGCAACCAACTGTTGTCGCTATTAGGTAGTCACGATGATGCACAGATTGTGGGTGACCTTGAACCGACGCATATCTACGGAGGTATTCTTGATCTATGTCTCGGTTTCAACGTCTCCCACACCGTCTGTGCCTCGTCAATAGTGCCAGATATGGCGTCTGATCATCTGGCCATATTAGCCACTGTAAGCATTGGCAGCTCTATCCTCCCCGGCGGAGTGTTCAAGCGGAAGAGGCTGGCTGTGCCCATCGATCAACGAGACAATTTTGTTGCTCATGTGTCAGAATGGTACAGTTCATCTGAGCCTTCATCAGTTGAAGATTTTAACAATGAGCTCACAGGTACTATCGAGCAGTTTATAGAATCACTTGATCCATCGTCTAGGCCACGTAACCCAAATTACACTGGTCATAGCACTTATGCTTATTATAATGATTCTAAATTGCATGCACTAAAACGCACTGCCAGAAGAATTGGACTAGCTTATAGAAGGACCCGCACTGCTGAAATGCTTAAGCTCTTTCAAACGGCTCTGGCTGAGGCCAGGGAACGTATGGTAGAGCTGAGGCAGACAGACTGGGAAACTTTTGTCAGTGGTCTCAATTCTCACACGCCACTAAGTCGAGCATGGAAGGATATCAATAAGATCAAAGGGAAAAATGCTGCAGAGATTGCGCACCCTAATCCTCTGCACAGAGCAAATGAGCTTGTTGATGCTTGGGCCACCACCTCCAGCTTTGACAGTCTTCCTCTACTCACACAGAACGAATTGAATAATAAATATGCTGATAGAGCAAGGCTCCTTGACTTCATGCTTCATCAAGAGGATGACTGTGACATGCTTTTTACTGAATACGAACTAGACTCTGCTCTACATAAAGGCAAAGCTACATCACCCGGGGAGGATGGAGTTACTTACGGCATACTGCGTATGCTTCTGCTAGTTCCAGGGAATCCCTTGCTTCAATTGTATAATATGAGCTATGTAACTGGGGAGATTCCAAAGTCATGGACCAACAGTCTTATTATTCCCATTCCTAAACCAAACCAGCAGAGTGCTTTTCGCCCAATCTCTCTCACTAGTTGTCTCTGTAAGTGTCTTGAGAGGATGGGTCTCAACCGTCTCCTTTACAGAATTAGTAACATGTTGTCTCCCCAGATATATGGCTTTACGCATGGAAAGAGTGTACATCACTGTATTACCACATTCCTCACCCTGCATACTGATAGGTCATATACCACTTTCCTAGATCTTAAGTCAGCCTTTGACATTGCTAACCCACTCGTCATTCTGAGCGAACTTGCTAAAATGAATGTTGGAGGATGGCTTTTACGGTGGATAAGAGGCTATCTATCCAACAGGAAGTCATCTGTACTATTCCAAGGGCATAGGAGTGTAACGAGAGATTTTGAACTTGGCACTCCACAGGGAGGTGTCCTCAGTCCTACTCTGTTCAATGTGTTAATCAATGCACTTCTAAACTCAGTAACTAGGAGCCCAAGCGAACACATCATTAGCTATGCGGATGATATACTGATCCACACCAATGGGTATACCAACACCCAAAATGTTCTGAACTCTGTATTGCACACATGTCAGGAACTAGGCTTGGTCATCTCAGTAGAGAAAACAAAGATCCTGAACCGACGCCCACCCAGGCAGGGTGGGGCCGTTCGCAAAATGCAGTTGCATGATGGCTCTCTGCTCGACTATGTAACCAGATACAAATACCTTGGTCTTGAAGTTCCACTGTACCGCAATGTTGTAGCCAGACTGGGTCGCCAATGTAGAGAGAGGCTCCGTGCTCTCAAGGCTGTGGCAGGCTACCATCCAAGCTATGGTGCAAATGTGAGAATTGTCAAAATGATGTATCTCTCATATATTAGGTCTCTGATTGATTATGCTGCACCCATGCTTGCTCTAGTGCCTGAGAGAATGCTTGGAGGGCTGGAAAAGATGCAAAACGAAGCCATGAGGATTATCCTCGGATGCCCCCGTACAACTAAATTACTAAACATGAGGAAGGAACTGAATATTTCATGTGTAAGTGATCGTATCACTGAAATTAATGCTTTAATTGGTATCAAGATGCTTAGGCTAACCCACCCTAACCCCTGCACTGAAGCCCTCCAAGCCTTCTTCCTTGAAGGTCAGCATCCCTCCAAATGGATTACTGTAACTGCCAATGTGCTCAGAATGTATAACTTTCATCACCCCTACCAAGAGCGACAACAACAACACTTTCCTGCCCCATGGGAGATCACTCCTTTCCAAATTACTGTTCCCCCTTTCCCACCCAAGAAGCTGATTAAAGAACATGCCTTGCTTCGACAAGAAGCAAAGTACAATGCCTTAAGCCAAATTGATGCTTTAGTCAGAGAGCGCTCCCTTTCCCAGATTATTTACACTGATGGATCCTTGCATCAGTCCTATGGTGCAGCTGGAAGTGCAGTTGTTGTGACAGGGAGAGATGGTTCCATCTCCCATGAGTGTGGAACGCGTCTAAGTAACTGGGCCTCCACTCTTCAACAGAATTGGTTGCTATAATCCTTGCACTAGAGCGCGTATATGAATCCAAAGTTGACACGCTAATTGTGGACTCCTTGTCATCCTTGACTGCCCTCAGCTCCCCAAGGCATAACTGTGACGGCTTATCTCTGAAGCTAGACACAGATATAGTGAAATAATCATGATGGAGTCAGAGGTTGTCTCCTGTGGATTCCTTCCCATATTGGTCTCCGAATGCATGATAGAACTGATGAGCTAGCCAAGACTTTTGCTCGTAAAGAGGGAATTGATTAACAACTTGGACTGCCTTTGAGCAGCCTGAGGGCAGTAGTAATATCCCAGGAACAAACTAAATTTCGGAGGCTGAGGCAAGTGAAATTCCACACCAGTTACTCCTCGATCATCATTCTATTGTGCAAGAAGAACCGCACGTCTATGCGAGCTCCCATAATTGAACCCTCTCCATAGATGAGCCTTAATAAAGAGTCCATCGTTGGCTACTGCCACACAACCGCTCTCAACTGACAAACCTTTCTATATTCTTTTTGGCAATAACTCCTCTAACCAAATAAATATCAAGATTAACAATACCAAATTTGTAACAAATAGAGGCAAATTCAACCTTGGCGTTCCATTGATCACACGCTGAAGTTCCAGAGAACACTTCTAAATACGAAAAAAGGGCAAAACTGGTGCATTCTTTCGAAATAAGATTATGTACCCCGCGTTGCCCTGGTGACTCTCTATTACTCCCTCACTTATCCAAGATCTCAACTATGTATTTGTGCTTGGGGTTCTACACCCAAATCATGTACGTCATCGAGTAAGCCACAAGCGCTGTGACAATGACCACTCGGGCTCCCAGGAATCACTCGGTACACCTACTCAAACGCTCAAGATGGGATAAGAGTCCTTGCACAGGCTTCTCAATGGGGTCATCGTATACATAGCGGAACGGATCCAAACCGACCCTCAAAAGCTCATTGAAAATGGAAAAACCCGGAGCCCACCACCAAAGAAGACGGTGTTGAGATTCCAATACACGTGAAACACAAAACGAGAAAGGCGAGACAAAGCAGGGGACCAAAGAAAGTGGATGACGCTGCCAAAACAGGTGAAAGCACTGTACGATCTCACAGTGTGAGAGGAAAAAAAGCACATATACAGGATACCGCCGCACCTCCCTGGAACACAGACCTTCCCAGAGATGGCACCCAGGAGGGCGGGGGGTGCAAGCCGGCGTCTACAGTGGTATTTGTGCTGAGTGGTCAGGCAACGGTGGCACCTCTTTTTGGGGGGCCGTATGGGTAGCTGTTCGCAAAAAGTGGTAGGCGGGTTGTGTGCGAGGAGGAAGGAAAGGGGAGAGATATATCGGTTTCCTGCATCTCTGCACCGAAACGAATTGCGTAGAGTGGCTTAGGTCATGTATGATACTATCTCTTATATATAATCGATCCACTAGTAAAATCTCTCTATTAGGTACATTTCCCGAATAACATATTTAGTATCTATTATTTAGATGAAGTTACAACTTCTAGGGGTACCAAGGCTAGCTGAGCTCGGGCCTGACAATAACTCATGGGATTGTAACATCCCATTTTCTGAGTAAATTTTTTTGGTTGGTTGTTGGTGGGGCAGGAGAAAAAAGGTCCGCTGCGGCGTACACCATGTTAGGGCTAGCCGGGTCGGGCAGGGGCAATGGATAAGATCCCCCCGCAAGAGAAGAACGGTGTGGGTAGAACAAGAAGTTAACGGGGGGACGTTAAATCAGACGCTACAGAAAGCGGGGCCCCGGAAGACAACCCCAGACGAAACCCGACAACAGAGACGCCGGACGCCAGGAGATCGTCGGACACGCACACGGGAACGCGCGATGGACTAAAGGGACTCGGTCCAGCACAACCTATTACGCGACCGGGGGAGCGGAAGGAATAAGGCAATGGAAAGGGGCGGGGAATCGTAGACGAAATCCAGTCAAGAGTGGACAAAGAAAGGGAGTACGTTGCCGACCTCCAGGCAGGCCCTGCTCGCCACGAAACTTTACCGGAACGTTGCAACCGAGTGCTACTGCAGGTAATAGCGCACATGAATGTAAACGCTGCCCACCTGCCCCCGGCGATGGGGGGCTGTGCAGAAAGACTAGGGAACTTCTACCGAACTATAATGCTAAGTGCATTTGTAATAGGTGCTAGTTGTCTGACCTCTTAGTATGCTCACATCTGCGAACACCTGTCGCTTGTGTCACTGGTGACACAAAGGGAAAGTCTTGATGTTGCTGCCTTTGTGGCCTGTGGGTGAGTTAGACTAGCTTATTTTTAAATGTATCTTTGCTATACTTATGTATATATTATATTACCTCTCTTATGTACTGTATGTATGATTGATCTCACAGCGTATACACATGGGGATGAATTGGTACACCTCAGCGTGCCACATGGTATGTTGCCGTGACGAACGACGACAGGGGCAGTGCCGGCCGAGGAGGTGCCTCTGGAGCCTTTACACCACCGCCCCGGGGATGTAGGAGGGCATAAGAAAGAAGAAACTGGGACAGTGGCTTTACAAGATCTGTAAATAATAAATAAATAAACACTAAATAATATTCGTTATTCAGGAAAGTACATACATATCGATATTTTACATAGTTTTGATCGATTTTAGAGATAGAGCCCTGTACATACAAACTGCCTACAAGCCCACTATTACGCAATGCAGTTTCGGGCAAGAAACATTAATTATCAACAACTTAATGACCTATTGTACGAAAACGAAACTAAAAGTTTTGAGGACAACCGCTTCCAAAGTCAGGGTACAAAAAGGAAACGAAAGGCCAAGCAAAAGAAAAAAACCGAAGGACCAACAGGTTCCCCGGCATTGCTCAATTTAAGGGGGAAGGCGGGGGGAGTAACAACAAAAAAAAAAAAACAACAACAAAAACAAAAAAAACAAAAGAACATGGACCAAGAGGGGTAGCGGGGGCGTACAGGGAGGTTAACAGAGTGGTGAGGTTGATCGGTATACGGTTGATAGGTCCTGTCTGCTAACCATGGTTGTGGACAGGTCATCCTCCCCATTCTCGTGTCACTGATTTAGAGCGTTCTAGTTTGGTTAATTCGTACTCTTGGTTGCGAAAACCTGTATTTTACTCTGGTTCGTGGTGCACCCACTCCGGGTGCTGTCAGCTTTCAAACTGAACACTTTCGAGTCAGTACTGGCACTTACAGTCAGCGCTTTTGTCTTCGTTATACATCACATAGCATAATGTGCGTGGCCAGCTTAATATTCTACATATTTGCGAGATTTTCGGAGTAGGGTAACGGGATCATGCTAATGGGCCATTCAGGTCATTGCTCCATAATATTCAGCTTTGTGGTGAAGTAATTTAAGAGGCTAAATGATTTTTGTTAGTCTAACCCCAATCACAAACTACCCTAGTGCGATATGCTAGATGATTGTAGTGAATAAGAGGCCCCAGCGCCAGGCGGTACAAATATCTGTAATCTTGGGTACTGTCCTGTACTATTCCCGTGTACTTCCTCACAAACCAATAACTTCTTGCTAGCTAGACTATATAAAGAATAAATTAAACAAATAAAGAACATAAATAAAGAAACTAAACTACCAATAAACGAAAGAAATAATAAATCAATCACCTAACCCCTCATAAACCTAATTGCTAGTTACAGGACTGATTCGATTTGCTATACCCTAATCTTGTTACACATACAAAAAATAACTATTATATTATCCTGGCAATATTCATCCTGTCTCAGCGCGGATTAATAAAAGAATCCTAAAATATTAATCGCTTTTTACCCTGAATAAATATTATGGAATTCCTTCTGTTTATTCCTTTGCATTTTATTGACAATACTAAATATTTAAATGAATGGTCCCTGTTAGGCAGATAAGAGGTGCGATATGATTGGCCAATAAGGTGGGTGTGGGGCTCCTGTGATTGGGTGATTGGTGTTATGCATGTTGCTGAATATCGGTCAGAGTGTGTTGTGGCGGCGGCGGACGCGGGACAGGGCTGCTAGCATCTCTGCACGTACTATTCAAGAGTCAGCTGATTAGTTAAAGAAGTAGTCAAGTGTGAAAGTAGGGGTAAGTGACGTGTATTGAAGCTCTAGTTTAAAGCATTGTCGGGACCTATATTAATGTAGCAAGAAGGTTGAGCTACCACAGGAGTGTTATGGTGTTGTTTGTGGTGACGAGAGATCCACAGTTGTTCGCTTAAGATTAGGGTCAACAAGAGCTACGGGTCACTGTCTTGCTACACCTCTGTTTTGCAGCTTGCTTCTTATTGTATGTGAGCAATTTTTGCAGGATTTAAATTACGAAGAAGACATATACTCAATCGTGGGCACTTCACGCTAAATGTTTACAATTTACCTGAAAAACAACGCAAAACAGGGTTAGTGCTAAAACAATCAACAGCGGATGGGGTGGGAAAGGAGAAACCCGTGAAAGGAGAGGAAAACTAGGAGATAAGAAAAAAGCGGGGCGGGGGAAAGAAAAGATGAGGAGGGAGAAAAAAAGGACAGAAAGGGGGGGAAAAAAGGGGGAGGAAAGAATAGGCGGGGGGGGGGTTTAGGCACAGAGGTTATAGAAGTGACGGGGGTGAGGACCAAAAAGAAATGAAGAAAAAGGAAAAAAAAAAAAAAGTGATAGAGTTCGGTAATCACGGTGGGAGGGAAGAGAGTGGCGAAAAGCGCGTAAGCGCAGCAATGATACCAGTGTGTACTTGGTGGGCACTGCACTTCCAAAGTCACATCGTTTCAAAACCTGGAAAAATAAATTTGGCCACATAGGCGAAATGATCTAAAACCTATAAGACAAGGTTTGACCGCTGTAATATCCATCGGGGATAATGCTAGGTTCCAGGGATCTGATTCTCTCACACTAGTCTAATATAAAAAAATATCGCCGGACCACCAGGTCCCGGAGAGAACCGCATAGAATAGAAAAACGCTTACCAAGAGAACGACATAAATTTTGAAAAGGTAAAAATATCTGATCAGAAAGGGTTAGCAATGTGACATGTATTTATTTCATTGCTTTCAATGCTGGGTTTTCAATGTAACATTCAAAGTAACCTGTTTTTTCTATTTCACAGATGTTTCTTATGGGGGTAGGATTCGTATTAAATATGAGGCCACGGGTTCTTTCATCTACATACATATCTCT
>WNGS01003388.1:13102793-13117675 GCA_020271785.1 Procambarus virginalis | reverse complement strand
TCACACCACAGCATCGTTTTGCGCATTTACACAGAGCCGCCACTAAGCGCTCCATGAAGCCCTCTGGCTGATGTATTCCTTCTCGTCTTTCACTACACTTTTCTTTCCCGACACACACTCTGCTTCCGCTGCTCACATTCCTCTTGTCAATCACATGTACCACGTATTTAAAACTGACTTCTTTAGGACTTCATTTGTGTTTATTTGACAATGCCTCTCTCTCCTCGCTATCATAATTTTAGTGTTCACATTTTCTCTTAAATACTCTTACGTCTCTCGCGCACACAAGAATACAATTTTCAACAAGTATAAATGAACTATTATCTTCATAACTCAGAACTGGCATACTCGTATTCAGTATACGAGTAATATACTTATATTTTACACATTCCAATTGCTTAAAATATACCTTTCAACTAAGTTTACAATGTTTTCTAACGTTCCTACCTAGACCTTACTCACGACCCATACACATACAATGAATAAGCAAGACGACACCGCACAACCCTGGCATACACCCGTACATTAATATATAAACAATCACTCATTACAACATTCTATTTCCAAGCTCTACTCTGTTCAGAAACCCTTCACAGCACTAGTCTCGTCGGCCTAACATCGCGCGGCATACTTTGGCATACTGCACGTACTTACACGTGCTAAGTATGTACTTTTTTCAGCCACGTTACTGTAACTCATCATCTACGTACTTACACTTTTACAGTTTCGTAATTTACCCTGTGCCTTGTATATTTATGTACATCGTAATGTTTAACATTATATATTAATTAGCTACTGTATAATTGTAACAAAAAAAATATTTTCAGGCTACAGCCATGGTCAGTTATTTCTCGAAACCCATTTACATTTGTTGTCATTCTAGAAGCCTATTACCATTTTATCATTTCAGATCTTCCCATTATAATTATGTAAGTTGGGTATATTACAGAAAGATAATTCTCACTCATCGCGTGTTGCACATACAATGCCAGTATAGCCATCTTTACTCTCAAACTATCATTTCACATACAAGCACACAGTTGATGGTAACATGAGTTGTTAGGCATCAATAAACCAATAAAATGATAAATGCCAACCACCAAAATTTGTCAGTCCAAGTAACGAAATTGGTCACACTGAACCTTCACCTTGCTATTTCGGCTACATTTGAAGTTGCAAATACTGTATTGTGAAAGCAATGAAATTATGAGAAAGCACTAAGCCATTACGACTATAGCACTTGGAAAGGATACGCGAATAAGGATTTAGGACAGGACGGAGGAAAATAATGGTGCCCAACCACTTAAGACTGTCAGGAATTGAACGCAGACCTGCAAGAAGCGAGGCCACCGCTCTACCATCCAATTCAAGTGGTTGGTCTTCAAATAATGCCAAGAAAATACTACTAAATACATAAACATGAAAAGTACAATAAAGTTCAAGTGCAAGTACTGTATACTGTGCTGTGTACTGTGTACAGTACTGTGTACAGTACTGTGTACTGTATCAACCAGGTATAAAAAATGAAAAACACAAAATTAGACCAATACCCATTCTTAACGAACAAATCCACAAGGGCTGTGACGAGGATTCGAACCTGCGTCCAAGAGCATCCCAGACGCTGCCTTAATCGACTGAGCTACGACATGGTATAAGAATTGCATCCAGAAATTTTATCGAATTTACTTGGATGCGTCTCCGAGAGGCTGCCAGGATCCAAGTAAATTCAATACAATTTCTGGTTGCAATTTATATCACCTCGTAGCCTCAGTCGATTAAGGCAGCGAATGGGATGCTCTTGGACGCAGGGTTCGAATCCTCGTCACGGCCCTTGTGGATTTGTTCATTTGATACATCACCGGTATTGTGATTTCTGTGTGTAGTGTCATTCTTAACGATAATAGTTTTAGAATTTCACCATTAATCGGCAAACTACCAACTTTATATTAGTCCAAAATGTTCGTTCTCCGGAGATTATAATAAATCAATGAGAAAATTAATTAATCTCTAGACCAAAGAAACCAAGTGACATGAAACTACTTTAATATACGGTATCTAAATGTTGCCTTATAGAAGTCAATAAGCCGTAACACACTTTTTATATTCGTGACATTATACTGTTTATTCAATTATTTGCTTCTAACTTAAATTAACTGACAAATCTAAAAGTATAATTTTGTTCTGATTGTAATGAAATTAAGTCTTGGATTTCGTCAGCAGGGCGAATGATGAAATACATGCACTTCGCAAGGTTAGCTTAAGTGAAGTATATTTGTACTGATATTATATGTGACTCGTCGATAGAAGCGGTGAAGTATTTGTACTATGTAGCTATGCTTTAATATCACACTTGTGTATCCATCTGTCCCGAGGGAGCCGGTCGGCCGAGCGGACGGCACGCTGGACTTGTGGTCCTGGGTTCGATCCCAGGCGCCGGCGAGAAACAATGGGCAGAGTTTTTCACCCTATGCCCCTGTTACCTAGCAGTAAAATAGGTACCTGGGTGTTAGCTGTCACGGGCTGCTTCCTGGGGTGGAAGCGTCGAGGACCGGGCCGCGGGGACACTAAAAAAAAAAAAATGAAATTATCTCAAGATATGCCTGGGAGATCACGTACGCACCCAACCCATTCATTTGTGTTAATAATAACCCAAGCTATATTGACACTTGACAGGATATGCGCCACAATGTCGCTAACTTGGAAAGTTCTATCCATGTATATTGTTGCCAAACCAATCCTTTTTAAAAAATTTCTTTTGTTGGAATGCATTATTGGCTTTGATTTGTTTACTGAAACTATAATTCATTTCCAGACATCGATTTGAAGAATTCAGTCACGTGCTCAGTCTCCTCGCATCTGAGAAGTGTTTTAAGGTTAATATCTGGGTCTGCCATCGTAAAGTAGTGAGTGCCGATGCTGGGGGATTACCTTCATGCATTTTCTGTGCACTTTCCTTAGTTTGACACGGCTATGTTGTGATTTACAAAATCTGGAAGAATTACTTAATCTCGTGTTCAACGGTATGACACTGAACCGACCAGGCGGCAGCAAGTATTTCCGCAGACGCTTCCAGAATATTTGGTGCGTGGGCGGAGGTCGGCGCCGCGCAGGCTCCTTCTCTCACAAAAAGGGGCCGCCATTTTTTTTTTTAAATGCTTCTGTGAGGCTACGTGCGTTTGGTGTCAATTACATGATGATGACAAAGGAATATAAACACAAAAAAAACTCGTCCAGTCTTCCTGTTTAGATAGTACTACATGTAACTTGTAGACCATCGTACATACATAGACGTAATGGACAATTAGATAGTAGAATTTGGCACTATTCACTTTATAGGCTCCGGAAAAATAAAGCTAAAAACCAAACTTAAGTATTCCCAGACCTACTATATGCCTCAGCGTGGATTAGGCCTAGGAAGATTCGGTTAAGTTTTCTTTACAACATCAGTACAAAAACTTCCCGTTTGTCCAAATTCAATAGTACCGATTTCTTTCTAATTGCCTTTTTACGTTATTATATTTACGATAGTCCTCATCGTTACTAAAAGTCATCCTAAGCAGGAGGATGGGCTGGAAAAAAAACTAAATTAATTCTAAGATTTTCTATGATTTGAGTTTTAAATACTCCTGGTCCGATAGTACAGTTGGGTTTGTTTGCGGTTCATTGATTGTTGCTGGCGGAGGCGGCTAGAATGTGCACCCCCGTACTCTTCCCGTGAGCAGAAGAGCAAAAAAGGATTAGAGGGCTAAAGGTCTTTATCAGACCTCAACGGAGATTATTACATTAACAATTACATCTATCCTTCATGCATTATTATAATGTCAGCCAGTTACATAGATTTTCATTTCAATAACTGTATTTACAATTAATCATTATACATTATTGGTAGTTTTTTTGCTAATTCATAACTGTTCTAGTTATGGAGATATTACAAGGTCATAGGAAATCTGCTGTTAATTGTTATTCAAACTACAGTTTTTCTTGATCTCATGTCATTTATCTATTGGAAGCGAACAAATTTAGAATTCCGCGTTCGAATCCCGGGTGAGACGGAAATGATTGGGAGGGGTTTCCTATCACCTAGTTTACCAAGTAGGTAAACTAGGTGACAGGATAGGTATCCAGGAGTTAGCTTGTGTGGTTGCGTCCTGGGTGGGGGAAGTTGTCAATAGTTCGACCTTTGGGGGGAGGGAGGTGATTTCGATATAATTTAACAAGTATATATATAAACGGGGGAGGATTCCGGTTTGGCCCACAACGCAAGGAGGCTTCCCGATTGGCCCATGGGCAGGGAGGCTTCAGATTTACCCCAGTGGCTCGAAGAAGCTTTTACTGGTGCTTATGTACATAGTACACTAGATGCGGTTCAATAATGTCAAGTCTAAAACTGAATAGACATACCTAAGAGGGCGACACGTCGGCAGCCTGTGCTTTTACCATGCAGTCGTGAACGTATTGAAGCTTTTTTGTCACTTATTATGCACCCCGAACTCGTCCCGTGGGCGGTGGTGGAAAGGATTAGAGGCACATAATGGGTTCAGAAACTACACCCCATAGTTTAATTTGCTGCTAAGCAAGTAACAATATTGTGAGGTTAGTTACAATTTTGTTTTAAAACACACATTTCACATTGTAAATTTTATGTTTCGGATACGACGCTTGTGACAAATGCAGGGGTATCCAGGGCGGTACGAAGGTATGTGGTTCTGGGTTGTGATGGGTCCGGTCTGGCGGTGACATGAGGTTGTCGAAATGGTATTTACGTTCCTCCGTGGGTGGTGGTGGCGGCGGTGGCCGGCAGGATATTGATCACGTGGTGTGACTCCACTATCCTCAGCTCGGTCACTGTCCCCCCCCCCACGTTCACCTTTCAACGTTGTCCCTCCACACTCTACTTAAGCACTTCAAGTTAGTCATTACGGTCTAGGTGTTTTAAGAGGATTGTAGCCTAGTTGGATTTCTGCTAGTTTTCCCCTGCTAATTATTAGATGGATATTGATTTTTGTGTTATATGCAGTTTACTTGCGCTAAGGGTAATTTTGTTTGAAGAGTTAAGAAACATATGTTTGTAGTTAATAGGCTCCCAGGTGTTATGCTTGCCAGCGCAAGGAAACTGCACGATCGACTTAGGAATGGTCCAGGACAGACCGAAACGACGTCGTCCCTTCGCTTTCTAGTGTGTGGTCTGGTCAACGTTATGCTTGATCTCTTGCAGGAGGATCGGAAGCTGCTGTTCTTGAGTTTTCTATAAATCGGGTTTGATTCATTTATTGGGGTTATAATAGAATCGGAATGTCTATTCATGATGTAGTTATAGCTGCTTGTCACTAGACATTAAGAAAAAACTGCTGCTGTTACTTCACATATTACTATCTTAACTAATAACCCCTATCACTAGCATCATTATTTTTTGTATTAATTCCTCCTTTTTTTGGTAATAGTATATCGTTTTCAATTATAATATGCTCCCATCACTATATTAAATATAATATATTCGGAAACCTAATTGTTAAGGTTGACTCGACTTTACTTAATCTCCGCAAATGAAAACCTGCCTGAAATTCCTTGTGTATTGCCATTGTCAGGCTATTCTTAACCAAGTACTCTACCCCTCGTAAATTTGTTTAATCCACTAATGTAATTGTATTGAATGTATACGTGAAAAAAACTGGCTACTTTCTCGTAAATAAAGGATTACTATCAGTTACACGTGAAGTTTCGTTTATCGGTATCTGTTTTTCAGGCTTCACAAAAGGGGTTTCTGGTTCGTAATAGCGATTGTTATTTATTTAGACAAGGTCCTTTATATTCAGTGTGTGGAGTCCCGGTTTTGTGCGTAGGTGGGTATTTTCACGGGGGTTCTCCTGCTACTGCATCCCGTCCTCTTACCCATTACGTCGCTTTTAGCTCGTATTCGCACTCTGGCAAAAAAAAAAAGGCGTAATTGAAAATGGAATCGGCTCACGAAAGTGACGTACTGTCACGTTTTCTGTTTTGGGTTCTCTGGCTTAGTCTGTTAGGTTAGGAAACATTCAATTAACGGTTTTCATGACGTTTTGAAACGCTAGGAGAACTTCCTGCCCTCCTAACCTACCAGAGAACCCTTAACTTAATGTTTTGGAAATTTTCACTTTCAAATTACTTTTTTTGCCGTAGCGCATACGAGCGAAAAACGACGTAATTTGTAAGAGGACGAGTTGCATCGAGCAATCGGCTTTCCCTTTCAGCTTACCGGTGTGTACTGAATAGCTATTTACTATGTTACTCTGCATCTCGGGAAGAGTTCGTATACCTGGCAAGTTACAAGAGTATAACGAGTATATGGGGCTTATAAATGTGCAAGATTGAGGGGTGGGGGAGTGTATATGGAGCCCTCTGGGCATATCTACTTTAAGTCGGCCTGCTCGTCGCGTCACAATTATTACACTGCCCCACAAAAATGAGGCAGTGTAATAAGTCGCTGGTGGATGTGCCAGATGAAGAGTTTAACGGAGAAATTGAAAAATAATGGAAAATCATCCAGCGTTGACTGTAAGTGCCGTGCTAAAGCATGCAAGAGCCACATTTGGATCCAGGCACCAAATCTTCCCAATAAAATGTCTCAAAGCCTAGAAAAGTTTGAGAGGTGCAACAAGTGGTGTTAGTGGGGCCATGTCACAGTAACAGCTCACTCCAGGAGCTGATGATCCCTGAGCAAAGAATTAAAGAGTGATAAAATTTTATAACTGAAAACTGAATTTCCAACTGAAGCCACACGCTACGTACCTTCGTAATGTACTCTCCTTGCGAGAGTCGTACATTATAGCTATTTCCACTGTAGCTTGTAGGGAATATTTTATTTAATGTTGAGTGTTATTGTCGCTTTCTCCTCACTTGGGTAGAGCGACGGTCTCACTTCATGCAGGTCGGCGTTCAATCCCCGACCGTCCAAGGGGTTGGTAACATTCATCCCCCTATCCCATCTATAGCACTGGGAAGGGACTAGGTTTATAGTTGTAATGGCTTGCCGCTTTCTCCTGATAGTTCCCTTCGCTTCCTCACTTTTCTCACCCTACTCTTCTATGCATAACGTTTTTTATTTGTTATAGCAGAAAAAAGTCACACATTGGTACTCGACTCGCGGACATGCGAAGGGTGACAAAATCAAGATCTAGCCGTTTTAAAGTTAACATATCGATCAGTGAATGAAGTATTCAATGATGTAATGTGATAATACATGCCCATGGCGGGCGAGGAACGCGTGTCCAACTAGCTTAAGGGAAGAATGTCGGACACTTTCTGTCGTAGTTTAAGGTTGCTGTCGGATGGTAACATAGCTTGCAAGGTTTATGACAGTAGTTATGATCGTGCGTTATTTTCCAGACACAAAAATTGCCTACAATGAGAAATTTAAGCTTCACTGACAATGTTGCACTGACAACTAACATTGTAAGAAACTGTCAAGAATGCTATGGGTTGGTTCACAGGACGCAGACTACAGGATGGAAAGTCCTTGTCCTCGGCTTAGTCAGATGACTCAGCCTTTTGACAGCCATGTGTGTAAAAGTAAGATCACAAGGACTTGGTATTGTCAAACTAAGAGCTAACTTAAGGGGGGTTGTGAACCCCCCCCCTTAAGTTAGCAGGCAAAAGGAACCACATTGATGAATCATGAATGGTAGGGAGCCGATTCATGAGGTCAGTGCATCAGAGCAGTGACGGCGTGTTCGCAGGAACAACTTTTGTATTAACATGTCTTGGTACATCAGGATCGATGCATCTACCCTAAATTACATGAAGGGTTACATTGCATGACTTGATAATGGTCCAAAATGGATCGAAACATCGGCAAATCTTTTTTATTTTTAGATTTGCGGGTTTGGTGCCTAATTCTTACCCACGTTATTGTGACGTATTGTCTGGATATGTGATGCCAAAATCCCAATCTCAGGAGGTTTAGTGAGCAGGTGATTGGTAACCTGCTCGCATGGAAATGTTGGTCTAAAAGCAGTATTAATCTCATTCTGGCCCCAGCCCTCAATCCAGTGTGCACTGAATATATGTAACTTCCGCAGTCCTGTACTGAATAACGATAATAACTGAATAACCATTAACCATTTAACCTGGATACATAGCTTATCAACAAGTGGGATACCTAAATTCTACTAACACATAAAATGAAAGCTAAATGCCACTTTTTTATGCAACACTTGAAAACATTTACCGACTACTTGACTCCACTAGTGTATTAACTTTAAAAGGCAAACGAATACTTAAATGCATAAATAGCAGAGTCAGCAGCCCACATCCAGCTCTAAGAGCCACAGCTCACTATTATTTAAATCCATGGCAGGGAGAAAAGTCAGCCAATCCTAAAATGAAAGTACTTACAGTAACTATAGTTGAAAGTACAAATATGTCGTGATGGACAACCAGAAAGTTTACTTTTGTATTAGTGAATTTGGACAAACCAGATTTTTTTATTAGCAACATAAATATAAGACCTAACTAACCAAAGCTCTCTTAGCAATCCTAGGGCTAAGACACACTATTTGAGGCCTAATATAGTACATATATATGTGCTGTACTAGGCCTAGGAATATTTAAGTTTGGTTTTTAGCCTTTTTCCTGACTAAAGAAAATAGTACATAAAGGTGGGTATTGGCGCGCCATTACTACATAATCGCACTTTCGATCACATACCATAGTTACAAAACGTACTATATTTCAGGAGGATGGGTTGAGGATAGTCACCTCTCTCCCTATGTTGCCAAATTTATACTAACTTCTGGTGTGAATTCATTAAAGCTAGCCCTTTACATTAACACTGAGTAACACTATCTACAACTCTAAGGAATATTACTAACACACAAACCTTCCATATAATATTCGAGGGTTAACTAAATTAAGTTTACAAAATCTGTCCCCTTAAATTCTGCTGGAGACATGGCAACGCCACTAGCTAGTGTCTGAAACACTGTTGACCAGACCACACACTAGAAGGTGAAGGGACGACGACGTTTCGGTCCGTCTGGACCATTCTCAAGTCGACTTGAGAATGGTCCAGGACGGACCGAAACGTCTTCGTCCCTTCACCTTCTAGTGTGTGGTCTGGTCAACATACTTTAGCCACGTTATTGTGACTCATCGCCTGCGTCTGAAACACTGTTTGCCGGCTTTACCTCAGCGATAGTTAGATATAGCAAGATATGTAGCAAGATATAACGTGTAAATACCCCCCCCCCCACCATCCCCCACAATTAGTTACTAACAAACTCATTAATTAGTTACATATCACAAACCCAAATCAAAACGTTCGTTGAACTTGTATGTCGGTTACAACATTGCCAGCTAGATAATCAAGTCTGTTCATTTTACCCTAACTAAATTTACACAAGATTACAACATAATTTGCATACAATATTACAAATAAATTACTAATGTGCTGTATGCAAATTAGCATGAATAAGAATTAAACTAAAGCAGTCACTTTACACATTGCAAATTAAGCAATATTAAAAGCTTGCTCGTCAATTTACAGTCTTACTTTTCATATTTACTTCTACATTTGCATAATTAAGATGATAAATGTGCTGCTGTATTTACTCTGCACTAGTCTAGGCTAATTCAATCACTATGAGCAGCCTCATAGGGAGCTGGTCGGTCGAGCGGACAGCACGCGGGACTTGTGGTCCTGGGTTCGATCCCAGGCGTCGGTGAGAAACAATGGGCAGAGTTCTTCTTTACCCGTATGCCCCTGTTACCTAGCAGTAAAATAGGTACCTGGGTGTTAGTCAGCTGTCACGGCTGCTTCCTAGGGGAGGAGGGCTGGTCGAGGACCGGGCCGCGGGGACACTAAAAAAAATCCCCGAAATCATCTCAAGATAACCTCAAGATAGCCTCGTTCATAACACTTACACTAGCGATGTATGGATAACATTGAGGATATCTCAGGAACGTGTGTTATAAAGTAATTGCAAAGCTCTAGGTACCTCGTACCGTAATAGTAAATAAATAATAGTAACAGAATCGATAAAATTGACAGGGAAGATTTCCTGAGACCTGGAACTTCAAGAACAAGAGGTTATAGATTTAAACTAACTAAACAAAGATGCCGAAGAAATATGTAAGTGGAACAAGTTAGGCGAGAAGGTGGTGGAGGCCAAACCGTCTGTTATTTCAAAGTGTTATATGGCAGAGTGCTGGGAAGACAGGACACCACGAGCGTAGCTCTCGCCTGTAATTACACTTGGGTAATTACACTTAGGTAATTACCGGCAGGTCTGAAGAGTCTAATGAGTAAATGATCAATAATGTAGTGTACAAGATCATGACATAAGCTCTCACAAGTAGTAGAGTAGAACAACTCCCAGATCCCCATCAAGCAGTATCAAGCAGTTTACACATGGAATACACAAGATTGGGAGATTAGTCACGCCAAGGATTCACGAAGTCCTAGTGAATTTAGAAGTTAGTGACTTATGGTTTTGTGGGACACCAAGCCGAATAAGTTTAAGAATGCCATCCTCTTATCAAACAGCCTTTTCTCGTGAAAGGGGAAAGTGTTGGTGACAGACTAATTTAGATTTATTATCTACATTTCAAGTAAATCACTAGCTTTGGTAGACGGCGTTGCTTTGGTGTCCATTAGTTTTGTACACCACACATAGCTGTGCACCAGGCTTGGGAACCTGGAATGGGTTAAAGTGAATCGCCTTGCCTTGCCTATACCACTCACACTTTTCACAGTCTTGACACTCTGAATGCTTATCCCAGCAGTGTGGGAGCTTTGACAATGTATTCCACTTTTGAATAAGAAGCTTCCTTTCTATTTAAAAGTAAGAAAGTACCTCTGTGGACACTTTAGTATTCACATTAACTCGTGGAGGAATAGTGACATTAGGGACACTAGGTCAAAAGGCCAAGGGACGATCAATTTACTAATACGTTGCACAGATACAATAAACATACAGGGGGGGGGGGTCGATTGTTCAAACATTATTTAATCCTTTAGATGGATTGTCATTACTATGGTTACCGTTGAGGTAAACTGAATGGATGTACATTGGAAAGGATAAAGAATGCAGTACTTACATTATAGCACATTTCACTAGATATGAGGTACTTGATATCCGTCGTCAGAGGTCTGTGCTGCGGACGCATCCCTCGCCTCAAAGCCCTCACACTCCACTCTGTTTGTTTTTTAGATTCAGCTACTCGGAACCATTGCCATGTAGCACTGGCTATGAGCCCGTACCTCCATCAATGTTGTTGTTGTAGATTCAGCTACTCTGAACAAGTTCCAAGCAGCACGGGCTATGGTGAGCCCGTAACTTACCTGGCACAGGAGCGGTGCGTCCATTCAATTTATCCTTCAGTTTGGTATACAACTGTTGGGCCGTGTGTGAGGTACTTCAGCGTCCTTTGATGTAGATTAGTAATCACAAGTGGATTAGCAAGGCCCGGCACATAACTGACGCATCGTTATCTCCTACGCATTTGACCTGACCTGGCGTTTAGCAGTGTATGAGGTGTGAGTTTTCATTGTATACATCTAGACAGGTTGTTTGCTGTGCCCAGACGTGTTCCATTGTTATACTGTTCCAGTGTTATGTTGTGTACGGTTCTCTTACAAACGGGTAAAGATTGGTGCCCTCTCAGCCCTCTCCTCCCTGGGCATAACCCAGACGAAACCTCGACGAGGAGTATGTAGTGCCACTGCTTCACAGGGACTTGATAGTTCTGCTTTAGTTGCTAGTATGAAAGCAGACGTCATCGCGTGTAAATAACTCTTTCGCACGTAATTCACCCGAATTTGTACGCATCAACAACAGCGTCTAAATAGATATTTATGGTATTTAACGAACCCAGTTTGTCCGCATTATCAGACTAATGGCATGAGGCCCAGATTGGTACGTGGGTTCAAGGTTTCGTAGCCTTTGATAATGGGTAGGTAAAAACTTCAAATAAAACTGTAAAATTGTAGTCATAAAACGGGCTGGTCCAGGAATGTGGACTTAGTGTGTGTGTGTGTGTGTGTGTGTGTGTGAACCCTGCTTGTTTAAGACAATCATATTTACTAAGAGATTTCCTGAAGTTGATGGAAGTCTTTTATTTGTATGTTAATGACGGGTTCGTGAGCAATTTTCACTGGCGTATTTTAAACTAAAAATAGGATCTCGATATTTTAAGCATTGTTGCAAATCTCTCTATATCAATATTTTATTTAACTTTCCTTTTTCTAGGAAGGGTGGTGTACTTATACAATCGCTGTGTTGACGTGTAGTGACGTGAGTTGGAAATGCAATTCATGGTACTTGTAATTTTACACTGGTCCCCAATGTACAAAAGCAGTGCGTGAGCGCTGGGTTGATTTTAGTACTCGATGAAATGACGTTGATATGTCTGTGGAAATGCAGTTGCAATTTGATCTGTTGATGACTATAATAGTGATTTGATTTGGCTGGTGGATGATATCAATGTAGCTATGCAGTTAATGCAGTACTTTTGTTTGGTGAACGTATAATGTAATCGATATTATTCATCTCCTACGTGAAAATAAATGTATTGGGTCTCTAAATTTGTGTAAAGACGTGTAGATTTTGATTGATGGATTATGTAAGTAGGAAGTTACCTACACAGAATTTGTCAGTTAATTTAAGTTAGAAGCAAATAATTGAATAAATAGTATAATGTCACGAATATAAAAAGTGTGTTAAGGCTTATTGACTTCTANTATGTGCTTGTTTAGGGGAGGTTTCAAAGCAGAGGCTACGTACAGTATTTTAGTATGCCTACTGGTCTATTATAGTGTACAATTTGCTCACAGACTACTTGGTCTGGTCCCTGAGAAAACTACATGTTTGCCAGTTTTGCATATGCCGTTGATGTTATCCTGCCAAGATGTACCTATGGTTATGTATACACGAATTTTGCTCCTGATAAAGAAAGAAAATTGTTTCCGATTAAATATTTGCGTTTTATTGCCGCTTTACCAACGCCCCAAATCTCTCCACCTTACATTTGCTCAATCTCATCAATCTATCAACTCTTCGCACCGAACGATTTGCTTCAACTTCATGAAGGCCAATGGAAATAAACCTAAAGTCACCGAAGAATAGTAAGACAAAGACAGCCCAACAGACTTGGGAATCTTTACACCAGTCGATTGGAGGTTGAGAGGCTGGATCAAAGAGCTGAAGCTCAGCCCTGCAAGCACAGTTATAAGAGTACATAATAGCATGTTGATTTATCGGATGGCCCCATAGACGAAAGGCTCGTGTGTGTGTGAGACGATGAAATAGTGTAGATTTGTCAAGACTTGTTTGTTCTTGGTCTATTGTCCTCCTTAGACTGCTTACATAAACTACAAAAGTTATCAGTATCCTTTAAGAGCATCATATACTTGGGCTAACCCATCAATCCTAACATGTGTTTAAGAGGCATACACGAGCTGAAATTCACATAAAACACTGATTTCGTCATAAATAATTGTATGCGTGTGACTTTCAATATAATTCTAAATGATAGTCAATGCGTGAACTTTGGAGACTTACACATTTGAGTGGAAGGAGTAAATATGGAAAGTAT
Source organism: Procambarus virginalis (assembly GCA_020271785.1). Classification (NCBI taxonomy): domain Eukaryota; kingdom Metazoa; phylum Arthropoda; class Malacostraca; order Decapoda; family Cambaridae; genus Procambarus; species Procambarus virginalis. The sequence goes on along the minus strand of WNGS01003388.1, from coordinate 13,104,106 downwards.
AAGTATGGCAAGCATCATAAGCCCTTTTTTCACAACTTAAATTGTGATTAATATAGCTAAGATGAGGGACGTATAAAATGGTTAGCTGGTTTCCAAAATATAATGGAATAAAACTACTAATGAGCAAAGAAAATAAGAGTATCCCCAGCTGGATAATTGGAATTAATAAGGAATTAGTCACAAACGAATGGCTTGTTGACGAACATTTATAAAGCACGTTGAAATCAGATCTATTGCACGAGCTCTGTGTTCAGTGTGATTTTTTTTCTTTATCTAGACTAGCCCCTAAATCTGCTGATGTAAAATGTTAGTGTGCAAATTTTTATATCTTGATGGTATAATTGTTTTATTTTTCTAATCGTATTCTCATTCTAATTTTGTGGAATGGTTTTGCCCATTATTTGTTTCCCTCCCTCTAGTTATAATCGCTAATACTTTACGGCTACACTGCTATTTGTGAGCCAATTCAACCACAAATGTAATGAAAGCAGTTTCTAAATCTCAATTTTATTACGTTCTCGGGTGATAAGAGGTAGGTGTTTTTGTATGCGATCTGCTAAGATGTACTTGGCATGGATTCTGTTTTTTCTGCTCCTTAACCCCTTTTTTTCTGCTCCTCCTTAAGATAACTTAGTCCAAAAGACTGTTGCTTGGAGTGGCTCGGAGGCTAACATATACGCCCTACAATCCGGTTGGTCGGGCACTTCTAGTAGGAACTTGTCTAATTGTTTCTTGAACACGTCCATTTTTGTTCCGGCAATATTTCTCTCATGTTTGTTGATAGGATACTGAATAATCGTGGACCTCTGACGTTTATACCGTTCTTCCTGATTGTGCCTAGCAAGGAAGTGCTGCTATTCCCTTGGAAAATGTTTGTGAATCAGTTTTAAACTAAATTTATCCGGTAATTGTAATTTTAGATGTAGATTTTTATTAATCGTTTTCTTCGGTGACAATAATCACATTACTATTATGTTTATTACATACAAGTTCAAGGGACGTTCTGATCGCAGATACTTTCCTTTTGTAATGTAGCCACTGTTTGGCCAGTGGAACACAGTGTGCGAGTTCTGAAAGCTACTGCTGATCCACAGAGCACCTGTGGTATGTTACTGCAGTCTAGGTGTTGTGAGCATTGATGCTTAGTTTGAGGTGTTTGTGGCTGATGCATTTCGCGCCCCGGCCATGGTTTTTAGTTTCTCTTTATTAATATATACCATATAAAGCTGATATATACATCAATTTATAAGGGAAATAACACACGTACATTAGTTTATATAATTCTCATTAAACCAATGTTTCATATCATGGTG
>WNGS01003388.1:13053594-13088958 GCA_020271785.1 Procambarus virginalis | reverse complement strand
CTTAGGGTGGGCGAGGACAGGTACACAGAGAATGACAAAGAGGTGTGTGAAGAACTCAACAAAAGGTTCCAGAGGTCTTTACAATAGAACAGGGAGATATCACGGCGCTGGGAGAGGTGGCAGCAAACCAGGTGACCTTGGATAGGTTCGAAATTACAAGAGATGAGGTCAAAAAGCACCTATTGGAGCTGGATGTGAGAAAAGCTGTTGGGCCGGATGGAATCTCGCCATGGGTATTGAAAGAGTGTGCAGGAGCACTTTGCTTACCACTCTCCATAGTGTATAGTAAGTCACTGGAAACGGGGGACCTACCAGAAATATGGAAGACTGCTAATGTAGTACCAATATACAAAAAGGGTGACAGACAAGAGGCACTGAACTACAGGCCAGTGTCCTTAACTTGTATACCATGCAAGGTGATGGAGAAGATTGTGAGAAAAAACCTAGTAACACATCTGGAGAGAAGAGACTTCGTGACAACCCATCAACATGGGTTCAGGGAGGGTAAATCTTGCCTTACAGGCTTGATAGAATTCTACGATCAGGTGACAAGAATTAAGCAAGAAAGAGAAGGGTGGGCGGACTGCATTTTTTGGACTGTCGGAAAGCCTTTGACACAGTACCCCATAAAAGGTTGATGCATAAGCTGGAGAAACAGGCAGGAGTAACAGGTAGGGCGCTCCAGTGGATAAGGGAGTACCTAAGCAATAGGAAGCAGAGAGTTACAGTGAGGGGTGAGACCTCAGACTGGCGTGAAGTCACCAGTGGAGTCCCACAGGGCTCTGTACTTGGACCTATCCTGTTTCTGATATACGTAAATGATCTCCCAGAGGGTATAGACTCATTCCTCTCAATGTTTGCTGACGACGCCAAAATTATGAGAAGGATTAAGACAGAGGAGGACAGCTTGAGACTTCAAGAAGACCTGGACAAGCTGCAGGAATGGTCGAACAAATGGCTGTTAGAGTTTAACCCAAGCAAATGTAATGTAATGAAGATAGGGGTAGGAAGCAGGAGACCAGATACAAGGTATCATTTGGGAGATGAAATACTTCAAGAGTCAGAGAGAGAGAAAGACCTGGGGGTTGATATCACGCCAGACCTGTCCCCTGAAGCTCATATCAAGAGGATAACATCAGCAGCATATGCCAGGTTGGCTAACATAAGAACGGCCTTTAGAAACTTGTGTAAGGAATCTTTCAGAACATTATATACCACATATGTCAGACCAATCCTGGAGTATGCGGCTCCAGCATGGAGTCCCTATCTAGTCAAGCATAAGACTAAACTGGAAAAGGTTCAAAGGTTTGCCACCAGACTAGTACCCGAGCTGAGAGGTATGAGCTACGAGGAGCGACTGCAGGAATTAAACCTCACTTCGTTGGAAGACAGAAGAGTTAGGGGGGACATGATCACCACATTCAAGATTCTCAGGGGAATCGACAGGGTTGATAAAGACAGGCTGTTTAACACAAGGGGCACACGCACTAGGGGACACAGGTGGAAACTGAGTGCCCAAATGAGCCACAGAGATATTAGAAAGAACTTTTTTAGTGTCAGAGTGGTTGACAAATGGAATGCATTAGGAAGCGATGTGGTGGAGGCTGACTCCATACACAGTTTCAAGTGTAGATATGATAGAGCCCATTAGGCTCAGGAAACTGTACACCTGTTGATTGACGGTTGAGAGGCGGGACCAAAGAGCCAGAGCTCAACCCCCGCAAGCACAACTAGGTGAGTACAACTAGGTGAGTACACACACATTATATATATATATATATATATATATATATATATATATATATATATATATAAATAGGGTACCACCTCTGGTGCAATTATAGGGACCCACAACCTCAGAGAAGGGAACACAGAGCATTCAGGGAAAAACTTGCCATTTAACTCTGAATACATGAGGGTGTTCGCTTCTCCTACCACCCCCTTTTTTATGGTGTACACTTTATTAAGCAAGGTTATACAGTTACATATCTGATTGTATACAAAAAAAATGAGCATTAAGAGGACACAAAAATAGTTCGCTTCCTAGAGGCTGTAGATTTCCTCGAACTCCTCCGACGTTGGGCAGGAACCGAGGATGCAGCGAGCATTCCCCTATATATATATATATATATATATATATATATATATATATATATATATATATATATATATATATATATATATATATATATATATATATATATATATATATATATATATTTATATATATATATATATATATATATATATATATATATATATATATATATATATATATATACATATATATATTGTTTTCGTGTTGTTCAGATATTTGTTGTCATGCATATCACGTTATCAAATATTTATTGTATCTGGGTCCTTACATCACGGAGAGGGTGGGCGCCGAAGGATGCTCTGGGGTTGCCGGCGGTCTAGCCGAACGTTACGATCAATACTTGCTTCGTTCATATTGCTTGGCCACACGGGACACTCATCCTTGGGATACGTGTCGAAAGGGACAGTTTTCCCTCGGCAAGTCTCAGGCTTCGAAACCGTCTCGTTTTCTGGTGTTGGTCCAGATACTGGCACGCCTCCTCCTCCAGCCAATGAGAGGGCTCGGCTGGCGTGACGTCACAGTGGTTCTCACGTGAGTCAACGAAGAGCAGCAGTGCGTCAGTTTAGTAATGGCTCCCGTGTTGACCGCTGCGCTGCCTCGCTCTCTCGCCGCTTGTGTTAGATATGGTGTTAATCACGCTCAAATATGTCTGAATTTGAGGAGCAGATCAGTCGTTGGGTCAAGTGTTCGACTCAAGTCGACACCAGCGGCTGCCTCTTTGGTAGGGGAGAACAATGCACTGGACGCTGCTTCCCGCAATAACGAGGAAAAAGACCCACTTGACCTGACCTTCTGTGACCATGAAGCCGCCTTCAAGAGCAAGACGACCTGGGAGGTGCTGCGGGCGCTGCTCGTCTTCCATATGTGTGGCATCAAGACTCTCGTCGACAACAACGACAAGGTTCGTGGCCACCTGACTGACGGCACATGCAGCGCTCGCCTGGTGTGGCAACTCTGCCTGTCGTGTCTGGCTGCTGGTGTGGCGACTGCCTGTCGTGTCTGGCTGCTGGTGTGTGGCCACTCTGCTTGTCGTGTCTGGCTGCTGGTGTGTGGCCACTCTGCTTGTCGTGTCTGGCTGCTGGTGTGTGGCCACTCTGCTTGTCGTGTCTGGCTGCTGGTGTGTGGCCACTCTGCTTGTCGTGTCTGGCTGCTGGTGTGTGGCCACTGCTTGTCGTGTCTGGCTGCTGGTGTGTGGCCACTCTGCTTGTCGTGTCTGGCTGCTGGTGTGTGGCGACTCTGCCTGTCGTGTCTGGCTGCTGGTGTGGCGACTGCCTGTCGTGTCTGGCTGCTGGTGTGTGGCCACTCTGCTTGTCGTGTCTGGCTGCTGGTGTGTGGCCACTCTGCTTGTCGTGTCTGGCTGCTGGTGTGTGGCCACTCTGCTTGTCGTGTCTGGCTGCTGGTGTGTGGCCACTCTGCTTGTCGTGTCTGGCTGCTGGTGTGTGGCCACTCTGCTTGTCGTGTCTGGCTGCTGGTGTGTGGCCACTCTGCTTGTCGTGTCTGGCTGCTGGTGTGTGGCCACTCTGCTTGTCGTTTCTGGCTGCTGGTGTGTGGCGACTCTACTTGTCGTGTCTGGCTGCTGGTGTGTGGCGCCTCGGCCTGTCGTGTCAGGTTGCTGGTGTGGCGACTCTGCTTGTCGTGTCTGGCTGCTGGTGTGTGGCGACTCTGCCTGTCGTGTCTGGCTGCTGGTGTGTGGCGCCTCTGCCTGTCTTGTCAGGCTGCTGGTGTGTGGCGCCTCTGCCTGTCGTGTCAGGCTGCTGGTGTGTGGCGACTCTGCTTGTGTCTGGCTGCTGGTGTGTGGCGCCTCTGCCTGTCGTGTCAGGCTGCTGGTGTGTGGCGCCTCTGCCTGTCGTGTCAGGCTGCTGGTGTGTGGCGCCTCTGCCTGTCGTGTCAGGCTGCTGGTGTGTGGCGCCTCGGCCTGTCGTGTCTGGCTGCTGGTGTGTGGCGCCTCGGCCTGTCGTGTCAGGCTGCTGGTGTGTGGCGCCTCGGCCTGTCGTGTCAGGCTGCTGGTGTGTGGCGCCTCGGCCTGTTGTGCCAGGCTGCTGGTGTGTGGCGCCTCGGCCTGTCGTGCCAAGCTGCTGGTGTGTGGCGCCTCGGCCTGTCGTGTCAGGCTGCTGGTGTGTGGCGACTCTGCCTGTCGTGTCTGGCTGCTGGTGTGTGGCGACTCGGCCTGTCGTGTCAGGCTGCTGGTGCGTGGCGACTCTGCCTGTCGTGTCAGGCTGCTGGTGTGTGGCGCCTCGGCCTGTCGTGTTAGGCTGCTAGCCTGGTAACCTCTAGACTCCGTGAAATAGTGATACCTATCAGTGTCCTTGCGGAATCACGTTACTGATAAAGCCACAATGAAGTAAGGATAAATATCAATGAATGAAGGATTTTTGTCAATTAAGTTGTCATGTTTGTCTGAGCGGTTACGAGGCAGTATTTGAGAAGTGCTGCTACCATTCCTCTTAAGGGTGTTTAAATAAACGTCGGTTTGTGAAGCTTTGTGAATTAAGAAATAACTTTAGAATTGTTGGCTAGGCGCTAGAATATCTGGGTTGAATCTAGGTCAAGGTGGTGCAATTAACACGGTTCTTTCTATTCTCCGTGCTTCCAGCTTAGTTGTTTACATTATTCACAAATGCTTTGAAAGTCGTTTTTGAAGAGTATTTCTCGGTTTAATTATAAGACAATCAAAAACATAGTTTCTGCAGCCGATTAATTTAATGCTGCGCAAGATGTAGGACCTCGATAAGCTTCACAGGTTTTGTAGATATCTGCGTCAGTCTCTGCTACATATATCTACACAGGTTTTCTAGATATCTGCGCCAGTCTCTGCTACATAATACAGTACTCACACTCAAGGTTTTATAAAGACATTCGCCGACTCGCCAACCATGGTAACCATATAATTTGTGATTTATTGCCAATGATAGGTACCTGTCTGTTATTAGTTATTTGACTACGCATTAAAAAAATGAATGAATTATATATCAGTGTAGCGAACAGGATAGGGTAGATAATTGCCAGTGTGGCTGTAAGTGTACGTGCTTTGACTCGGCCTTGACTGTACTCTAGTTGTACTTGCGGGGGTTGAGCTTTGGCTCTTTGGTCCCGCCTCTCGACTGTCAATCAACTGATGTACAGGTTCCTGAGCCTATTGGGCTCTATGGGGTCTGCCTCCACCACATCCTAATGCATTCCATTTGTCAACTACTGACAAATAGTTGACTACTCAACTAGTCTTCCAGCGATGCGAGGTATAATTCCCGTACTCTCCTCGTAGCTCATACCTCCTAGTTCAGGTTATTTGTACTGTTGTATTAATGTACGCGATAGTTTATTTTTTTCCTGTATAGATCAAAATCAAGTTTGTTAATTACAATCGCAGATCTAATTTGTATTTACGACCGTAGATAGGGAAGTATCTCGGATATGTTGCTAATAACATCCCATAATAAAAATTTAGTTGCACTCTCAGGGTAGATTTATTATTTTCAAAGCTAAATCCATAAATGTATAGTTTCCGTTTTAGATATAAAAAAAAAGTTTAACCTAACCCTAATCTCATGTTCCTGTTGGAGGTGCAAAATAGTCTCTAAATTTTGTTAAAATTAGAAAAGGTTTGTTGAATCGCAAAGTGTTTTGAAAACTGAATTGGTTGTATATACTATATAACCTTGTAAACTGTGAAGTCACCATACCCAGCTTCCGCAGAATGTGGTTAAAAAAAAGGGAAGCCTTACTCGGTGTTGCAACTCTTGTAAAAGATACTAAACCGCTCCAAGGTAGCAGATTGTTATTCTTTGCATTGTATACAGTTTGTCATGCAATTAGTTCAGGGTTATCAAGGTGAACATTAGCAAAGCACGTGATGTTTGCACAAGCTTATCCCTGCTCAATGTTGGGTAGGCGAGACTGTCGCATACGTTGTACAGTATACTAGTACGCATAGATACATGAAGATTATATGTACAGTATCTTTTTCTTTTGTGTACAGACCCACACGCTGAAATATTAGAACGTGATGAACATTAGACCTTGGTTTTTAAGATAATATACAGAATTCTAAAATAGATAAGTGCGTTGTGCATAAAAAAACACCAATACATTGTATGCAATTCTTGCGAAATAGACTTGCATAACCCTGAGTGGCAGAATTCATGACTGGAGCTCCTGCGGGAGTCCTTGGATATGCTTCTATGCTCATCTTGTGCTTGTTTTCGTCCTGTCCTGCAGCCTTCAATCCCTTGGTACGCAGGTTCCCAAACCCTTGGGCTCGGCTATAGCCATTTGTTACATTACTTGAAATGTTATTCCTGTGGCTAGAGTGCTTAGTTTCCCACCTGCTGGATGAGATTAAACAATTGGCACAATTATTCTTTGCCATTTTTTTCATCAGGCCCTGTAATATATTGAAGATGTAAGTTATAATGTCTCACGCATACGTAGTTGGGTCAGTTACGTTAGTTTGATAAAGACTGAATAGACCTAAAGTATGCATGTCAGAGTATGTAACTGGATTATGAAGGGTGCAACTTTCTTAGCTAAGCGAACTTGGGGTTTAGTTCCTGAGCCCATATATGCCTCTTAACATTTACCACTGCTACTTACAGGATGGGTATGGGGTGCTTAATGAATGAACTTTAAGTTTCTGGGCAGAATAGACCGGGAACCTGTAGAGACGAACCTGCAGGCGAGAGAATATTATTTTGTTCCTGTGAACGGGTGTAGGGCACTACATTTACGAAGAAAGGTTTAATCATAAAATTTAAGTACTGTACTATAAAGACAGAAAAATTGCCACTAGTTAAAATTCTATCAGCAGCATATAATGACATGCATAGGTAAGGAGTGGGTAGACTGTGTTGTATGTCTTCAGTTGTGAGTCTGGAATTAAATATTTGAGCTGTGAGCAGTTGTGCAAAAGATGAAGCGGCTTCCAGCATGGCTTATGTTGGAAGGAGGAAGACCTTGAGAAGTTATTCAGGCGATCGCCGCAGGGAGAGCCGAATTCTCTAGAAATGTGTAATCCTAGATTTGACAAGAATATTCAGTCAATACTTCAGTTTTCTGCTTGTTAATTGGTTTCGTCAGTATGCATTATGTATTGTAGAATACTTGAATACTTTGGTATCGTTATGTATGGCGCGTGCCGCATGCACACACTTGCATAGTGGCTTGAAGCTGCAGCCTCCCCATTGGTGGGGGGAGGGGGGTGATGGAGTCCCCCACCCACTGAGTTGTAATTACTTAAGTGTAATTACCTAAGTGTAGTTACAGGATGAGAGCTACGCTCGTGGTGTCCCGTCTTCCCAGCACTCTGTCATATAACGCTTTGAAACTACTGACGGTCTTGGCCGCCACCACCTTCTCCCCTAACTTGTTCCACCCGTCTACCACTGTTTGCGAAAGTGAATTTTCTTATATTTCTTCGGCATCTGTGTTTAGCTAGTTTATATCTATGACCTCTTGTTCTTGAAGTTCCAGGTCTGGGGAAATCTTCCCTATCGATTTTATCAATTCCTGTTACTATTATGTATGTAGTGATCACATCACCTCTTTTTTCTTCTGTCTTCTAGTTTTGGCATATTTAATGCCTCTAACCTCTCCTCGTAGCTCTTGCCCTTCAGTTCTGGGAGCCACTTAGTAGCATGTCTTTGCACCTTTTCCAGTTTGTTGATGTGCTTCTTAAGATATGGGCACCACACAACCGCTGCATATTCTAGCTTTGGCCTAACAAAAGTCGTGAACAATTTCTTTAGTATATCACCATCCATGTATTTAAAAGCAATTCTGAAGTTAGAAAGCGTGGCATAGGCTCCTTGCACAATATTCTTTATGTGGTCTTAAGGTGATAGTTTTCTATCTAGAACCACCCCTAGATCTCTTTCTTTATCATAATTCTTTAAAGATTTCTCACATAATATATAGGTTGTGTGGGGTGTATGTTCTCCTATTCCACATTCCATAACATGGCATTTATTAACATTAAATTCCATTTGCAAAGTGTTGCTCTATATACTTATTTTGTCCAGGTCATCTTGAAGGGCATGACAATCATCTAAGTTTCTTATCCTTCCTATTACCTTGGCATCATCAGCAAACATGTTCATATAATTCTGTATACCAACTGGTAGATCATTTATGTAGACAATAAAAATCACTGGTGAAAGAACTGAACCCTGTGGTACTCCACTTGTGACATTTCTCCAGTCCGATACATTGCCTCTGGTCACTGCCCTCATTTTTCTATCAGTCAGAAAATTTTTCATCCACGTTAGAAGCTTACCTGTCACCCCTCCAATATTTTCCAGTTTCCAGAACAATCTCTTATATGGAACTCTGTCGAAAGCCTTTTTTAGGTCCAGATAGATGCAGTCAACCCAACCATATCTTTCCTGTAATATCTCTGTTGCTCGATCATAGAAACTGAGTAAATTCGATACACAGGATCTTCCAGATCGAAAACCACACTGTCTGTCTGATATTATATAATTTCTCTCCAGGTGTTCTACCCATTTAGTTTTAATTATTTTTTCCAATATTTTGACTATTACACTTGTCAATGATACAGGTCTATAATTAAGGGGGTCTTCCCTGCTTCCACTTTTGTAGATTGGAACTATGTTAGCCTTTTTCCAAACATCAGCTACAACTCCTGTAAACAGGGATGCCTGAAAAATCAGTTGAAGTGGAATGCTGAGCTCAGGTGCACATTCTCTCAGAACCCATGGTGAAACTCCATCTGGACCAACTGCTTTGTTCTTATTTAGCTCCTTGAGCATTTTTTCCACTTCGTCTCTAGACACCTCTATGTGCTCTGTTGTTCTCTGTAATTCTTAGTCTGGTTCCCTGAAGATTTCATTTTGTACGAACACACTTTGGAACTTTTCGTTTAATGTTTCACACATTTCCTTTTCATTTTCCGTGAATCTATTTCCCATTTTCAACCTCTGAATATTATCCTTTACCTGCAATTTGTTTATAGAATAGGCCTGGTTCTGTTTTACATTTGTCTGCAATCCCTTTTTCAAAATTTCTTTCTGCCTCTCTCCTCACTGCCATGTAGTTGTTTCTCGCATCTTTGTATCGCTGGTATGTTTGGGGGTTTGGCCTCTTCCTGTATTGATTCCATTTTTGTGTCTTTTGGTCTCTGGCCCTCTCGCAATTTCTGTTGAACCAATCCTGTTTCCTAGTTCTGCATCTCTGTTTTGGTATAAATTTTGTATAAAGTTGTAGTGGGGTGGAGCTGCTGTTTTCCCTTGGGTGTTGAAAATTGCTGATCGCGAAGTTACTGTGCCCGTCCTTTGGTGTGTCATGGGGTGGGACTGCTGCTACCACTTGAGGGTGTCGTGGAGTGAAGCTTCAGCCCCCCTCCGTTGGGGTGTCGTGGGGTTGAGCTGCTTTCCTCCCTTCCCTCCTGGGGTGTCTTGGCGTGAAGTACACACAGAACAAGTTTAGCTTAGCTATCAAACATACAAATACCCTGTCAGCAAGGCGGACAACCTGCATTCTATCAACTTATATTTATATAGTAGTAATGGGGGTAACTTTCTCTTGATAATTACCATTACCTATATTTCCTTTACTATTTACTCCATTCACATTCTTTAAAAAAAATTATAAAAGCGTTCACTTTCTGGGCAGTAGTAAAATTTAATTCGGGAAAATATTTTTTCAGAGAAAAGATTCGGAGTTATGGTGGTATATCAAATTAAGTTTTATTGAGGTTATATTAGTTTGCAAAGTTGATTACCGAGAGTGAATCTCTGAGAGCAGGAACACTTGACCTATTTTTTGACTATACCATTGTTAGGGACGGGATCATTGTCAGGCTTATCCTGGTTTTTCAGAAACCAAGGAAGATGGTTTCTCCATTAAAGTCGCCCCATTCAGTTACTGGGCATATCAAGAATGGTTGTTAACAAGACAAACGGCTTCCTTTTCTTGTCCTGAACTTTATTTCAGTGAGCTAGTCGCCTCCGTTATATCACAAAGGTACATAATAGCTGGGTCATAAACTGAACCCTCAACTTAATTTAGTTAAGTTACAGACTTGATGAACTATGAGAAAATCCAATGGGGTTGTGAGGCTGCGTGACGCGTCGTCACCTCACAGACCCAGTAGATTTTCTCATTGATGTATATCACATTAGTGGGATTTGTGTGTTTGATGAGCTAGCTGCATAGCGTGTTCTCTATTACCACTTTCCTTATTATATGTAATTGTATTTCCTTTTTACGTGCTAAAATATGGTGTCTTAACCTGTGTGTGTGCAGTTTTGTTCTGGCAGATGAAAACCCTGAATCACGTTAAAAATTCCTGAGCTCCTTGGACGACATGAAATATATCTTAGAAGTAAAAACTATTTCAGAACCCATTCATCACCTTTAGTACCTTCGATGAATCACGAGCGTTTAGAACATAAGATTCTTTAAAGTGTAGTAAAACTGCCAGGTTTCTGGGAAGTTCCATTATGCAGTTGTTTACAGAGGAGTGGATTAATTTGCAAGTTCTCCTGGTGAAGGTTGGCGGAGAGCCTGGTAGAAGTGGTATTAGGGAAGGTGGACCGTGGGAGAAGGGATAAATAAACACGTGAAAAGGAGAGACAAGAGGAAGGGAGAAGTGAAGCGTTGAGTGAATGAAGTGAGGGAAGTGTTGGGTGATCGGATGTAATGAAGGTGGCGTCACAGGTGGTGTATTATGGGTAAGTAGGTGAGAGTTTGGGTGCATTTTATATAAAGGTTGAGGTGTGGGTGTTGCTGGACTTGTAGCCAAAATTAGCCACGGATTTTGCTGCGGCTGCTTCATCATGGCGCCTAAGCTGCCCCTAACATCCACATCGTCCCCACGTGGTGCAAATTCCCAGCAACTTTTATCACTCGTGTTCAAGAAATGTTTATTTAGGGGGGGGGGGGGATGGTTATGCGGTCCACTTCCACTCGCAGGATGGGTATGGGGGTCCACTACCACACCGAGGATGGGTATGGGGGTCTACTCCTACTCACAGGATGGGGGGCCTGTAGCAATAAGCATGTGACCTTCCGACCCCAAGGTCGGAAGTAATTACCCCCCGCCCCCCTAGCTCGTGACTCGTCTACTCCCACTAGTCTAGACGAATAAACTTGTACATATATCCTGTGTAAATTTGCCTGGGAATAATATTGCTTTTTATTAGACGTATTTGTGGCTTGACCTTCACATGTAAACCATTATCAAAGTAGCTTTACAATCTAAATTAGTGACGTACAACTGTATTGGTATTTTATAGGGTCGTCATCAGCTTAGTGTGATCATCAGCAGTCATTACTGTCTATCAGTCCAGTCATCCTGTCTCAGTCCAAAGTTACGCACATGGGATTGTACTTTTTCCTGGTCACCAAAAACTAATGGCGCGCCGGCTAAATGATAACGCTCAACTTATAGTTATAAGTTGTGCTTCAGTCATTTAAGTGGAGGAGACGACCCGTTCTCATAAACAAAGGCCAAATGCTCGTTAATCTAGCCGCCAGACCCCCCCTGTTTATGAAAGGAAAAGCGGCTGACTCGCCTCTCATAACTGATGACGTTTCTCAAACTGCTTTGCTGATGACCCCTGTTCGAACCACAACGCTGTAAATCTACGTACTTCAATACAGATAATCGCAAACAGAATCTGAACGCCTAACCTGGTTGATACCTAATAACCTAACCTACGCGTAACTTTATATAGAAATTTATTAATATTAACTCATATACGAGAACAAATTTTTAAGACACTTAAAAATGATGAATGCGTCTTGGGAGGACAGCCGCCGCTCTAACGAACCTGGCCTGAGGACGTGTTAGTATGCCAAGTGATAACTTGAGTATCTTTTTGGCTCATCACTTGCTCGATACATTACCAATCCAATGATGCGATTTAGACTTCTCAAGCCAAAAATGATATTTTCCAGGTACTTTGCAGGCAGAGTAAGATAAAATGTGAAGTAGAAGTGATTTTATTCCATGATAAAATTTACCAAATGTGTTCAGAATTTGTTGTACAGTATAAATTTTACAGCCCCAGGGGTTAAGTGATTACCCCCTTCTCCCTATCCCCAACACACAACATAATTATCTAGATATTTGTGATGGTTTGGAAGCATATTACGGTTCCAGTATTAGTCTACTTGTAAACTAATAAGTGAATCTTTGTTCTAAATAAAGAATATTCTCAAATGATAACTTTTGTAGTATAAATTGTTTAAAATAGTCTATGGTAAACTCGTGATTTCTTTATGCATTTTTATTATTATTATTATTATTGAGTTTATCATAATTTTTTTTTAGTTTATAGCCTATTACCACCTTACTGTGTAGATGATTTTCATGGTTGGTTTTGTCATGGTTTGCCTGACACGTGGTGTGGGCATTTTCGTATATTATCATGTTGATACATGTCACTATTGTCCACATGCAGAAGATGTCACAGTAACGTGGCTCAAGATATGACCAAATCACACGCCATAGGATGAAGAGACGACGACGTTTTGGTCTGTCCTGGACCATTATAAAGTAGATTGTGCACAATCGACTTGATGATGGTCGATTCTTGATAATGATTGTATAATGGTCCAGGACTGACCGAAACGCCGTCTCTTCATTTTTGGTGTGTGGTTTGGTCATCTCTATTGTCCACATTTGGCCCATAAACGGGATTATTCTATCATAATGGTGTGTTTTAGTAGACTTTTAAGAATAAGCGTGAAAAAACAAGGTGTTGAATGGAAGTGGAATTGGAGTGCGCGTGTGTGTGTGTGAGAAGAGGGGGGGGGGGGCGAAGACTTATAGTAGTGCGTTGTGCTTATTAGGTCTTTCTCCCAACAGCTGATGAAGATGGGGCAGAAGGTGTTGGGTAAGCGTCTCTTCGCTTCCCTCATGAAGGCCACCTTCTACGGCCATTTCGTCGCTGGCGAGGACCAGATCAAAATCCAGCCCACCCTAGAGAGACTTCGCTCATTCGGCGTCAAATCCATCTTGGACTACTCGGTGGAAGAGGACATCAGCTCAGAGACGGCAGAGAAGCGCGAGATGGAGTAAGTACCCGTGACTTTCTTGTGACAGAGTCGTGGGGTTCCTTGCTAGGGCTTAGACATAATGAAAAAACTGCTTATTGTTGTGTAAGGGACTAAGAGTGTAAAGTGACAGTAGGTATCTCCCGTTTCCTTACCTACACATACTCGCATATTTACACACGTGGTTTAGAGGTCTGAATGCAAGTTAAACAAGCTCTTTAATCCGATGTATACCACCAGACTGGTATATCTTGTATGAATGGTACTATAAATAGTTCATGCAGACTAAATAGGCATGATCTATAATCGTTAACGTCAAGAAATGAGCCTCTCATCAGTTCGAGGGAAGAATAGATGTAGTGAGGATTAGAAAAACGGTAATTTACACGGTAGACCAGAACAAGACTACTTGACATGGGACACGACTACGGGGCATGTGAGGAGGAGGAGGAGGAGGGGGGAGGTGGAGATTAAATTGGCAAATAGCAAGTTCAGTCACAACACAAAGTTACCAGAGTATGAATATAACCAAGGCATAATATATTCAAGGTATTCAAAGTATGAATATAACCACGGGTGTGTGTGTATACTCCCCTAGTTGTGCTTGCGGGGGTTGAGCTCTGGCTCTTTGGTCCCGCCTCTCAACTGTCAATCAACTGGTGTACAGGTTCCTGAGCTTATTGGGCTCTATCAAATCTACATTTGAAACTGTATGGAGTCTGCCTCCACCACCTCACTTCCTAATGCATTCAATTTGTCAACTACTGACACTAGAAAGAATTTTTTCAGTGTTTGTGGCTCATTTGGGTACTAAGATTCCACCTGTGTCCCCTTGTTCGTGTTCCACCCGTGCTAAAGAGTTTCTTTGTCAACCCTGTCAATTCCCCTGAGAATTTTGTAGTTATCACGTCTTCCCCTACTCTTCTGTTTTCCAGGGATAAGAGGATTTTGTGTGCGCGAGCGCCCTATGTAGTTTATTGATGAAGATTATATGTAGTGAAGATTGTAAAAGGGTTGTGTGTAGTAAGGATATGGGTTCCGTCCTTCCAGATAATACCAGATCTAAGATTTCACAAGAGGCCCCACATTGGCTTGTGCATTAATGCCTGCCATGCACAAGCTTGGATGTGCACGGTCTCAAGCTTGGATGTGCTCAAGCTTGGATTGGATGATGATAGACCTTGACACACACCTTGTAATTTGTATTCCAAGTGGGTCTACATTATTAGTGTCGTAGTATTTTACGGTTAATCTACTGCAGGAGTTAGGGCTGGGTGATAACTCCCTCTTTAGTAAATTTGGAATAACATTCTTTTTTTGAATAGAAGACAATGCTTGTTTGTTATAGCACAATTATCAGCATTCATTACGTTAAAGTAGAATACGCACTATGATGATCACATTAAAAATACAACTTATCTATGATATTCTCACGGGTCTTGATTCTCTTTAGGTTGTAATCAGTTAAGACCTTGGTTATATTCATACTTTGGTGACTTGTCTTGAAACTGTGAAGACGTTCTCTGTGGCCCCGGTGCGCGTCCTACCACACCATCACCCATTACACAAAGGCTGATCAATTGACAAGTTAAAACAATACTAAAGCAACATTTTATATATATATATATATAATATAATTATTTATTTTAGATAAATTATTTTTCTTGGTGTAGTAGTTGGAGTTCAGAGGCGGGAGGGGGGTTACGAACATCTTTCCAGAAGAAGGTAGATTGTGGTGTGTTACGGCTCTTTTGTCTAAAGTACAGGACTCAAGGTTTTTGTAATGGCATAAGTACTACTCAAAAGAAGGCATCAAGCCGGTAAAGGCGTGAGGTCCTGCTGAAACAGAGCCAACCTTCCGTTTTGACACGCAGCTTTTTAAACCTAACTCAAAAACAAGGTCAATATATGAGGCTTCTATTACCTCATTGGTAACTAATAAGTAATTGTGTTATTTATGGTTAATAAGGTTACTGTTCGCTGGAGAGTGCTTGTTTGAAGCAAGTTAGACTTGGCCAAGAAGTTTATAGACCTGTCATTATTGTAACGTTCTAGCCCGCCCTAGTTAAGCTGCCCACTTTTAGTTAAGCACTGTAGTAAGAGGAACTACAACTACAGTAACAGGAATGTAGTGCAATGTAGCATGTTGTACTGCATTTCCCTTGTATAGATACCTGAATTTACCAGAGAGCCACCCGAAGACTCTAGTGGGCCACGATGAGGACAGGAAGCCGGCGGCTTATCAAAGGCCCCCCTCCATTGTAATTGAATTATAAGTTACATCCGTGTTACCTAAAACAAGGGATTCAATGTGGTTTTAGGCTCGTATTGATCTACAAAAGTTACTTGTAGGGTAGTAAAGCTGAATTAAGTCATGTAAGGCAAACTGTTAGAGGATTGTAGCTAGCACAAGGGAACACAGGCTGAGGACGAGAATGATTGAGAGGTACATAAGAGAAAGTTTTTAAGTGAAGATAGCCAGCGGGAACACGCTAGAAGTGACAATAAGCTATATATACAAATTCAAATGTAAATGTTACTCAAATATATGGGTTCGGGAGGTTGACAAATAGTAGTCTTGGCCCATGGGCTGGAGAAGTATCTTTGTGGGCACTATAAACCGCATATGTTAGACAATTCTGGAATATTCAGTACAGGCATGGAACCCTCGCCGTGTCAAAGGCGAGGGTTTTTGAGGGAACAAAAACTATGGTAACAAAACTTAAGAGGTATGCCACAGGACTGGTCCCAGTGCCGAAAGGTGCGAGTCAAGGTAACACACTAATGGAATTAAATTCATAAATGTAGGGGAGAAACGTTCGAGACATGATAAAGACGTTCAAAATACTTTGAAGAAGCGACAAGGGAGGGACACGGACAAGGAGAAACAGAGTGAACCAAGTGCCCAAATGTTTTTTCTTGCGTGTTCTTGATGCCGAGAATGAAGTTCTGACTGCCAGCCGATGCCAAGTGTGTGACTGTGTGTCAGGGGTGAGGGAGACCCCTGGGCAAGCCTCCAATTGGCGCAAGTGTCTTGTCACTCGGGTCCACATCCTGGTATGCACAGGACCGGGTATGCACAAGCCCAGATACGCACAGGTCTAGGTATGCACAGGTGCAGGTACGTGCATGTACAGGTGTGCACCAGTTCATGTAAACAGAACTCCAGACGTGTTTGGAGGAATTTGGGTCAAAAATGGTGCCCAGCTAGGCTACGCAAGGCAGGTTTAGTGTCAATTGTGACAAGTGAACAAGCCCTCATGATCTGCTGGCCTTGATCAGATTTGGCCAGCACTGTTCGGAAAGACACATTTTACATTTACAACCAACTTGCTGGGAATTATCTAGTGAACTAGATTTAGATGAAGCAGCGGTATGCATAGGAAGATAATCTGTGCTTGGCGTTGCCTTAAAAGAAACAGCAGAGAAAAACAGCCTGGGCTTGCTTGGATATTTTTCAGCTTATCCTCCAACATTGTTATACTTTTGAAGTATAGATGGAAAAGTAATAATCCTCCAGAAATGATAGTTTATATGGTCACTGTGGCATGTCTGCTAAATGTAGACTGTGGCTCCCAATAAATTCCACAATTTGTAATTTTGGTAATGTAAAAGGCCCGATTAGTTATTGCCTTCCGTTGTTTACCTCACAAGAAGGAAACGTGTGTTGGTGCTTGCGTGCAAATTCCCCCCCTTTCTTAGATATATCTAAGACTTGGTTTCATTAGGGCTGTCAATTAAAAGAAGCTAGTAAAACTGCAAGCAAGAGCTGTTATCCTACCATAGCTCATCTGAAACCTGACCCCTAGACCCGTTTATTTCATGAACTTGTTATATGCATCATTACGAATAAACTTTTATTTAAATCTAAGTAACAGTCTTGTAAGGAACAGGAGCAGCCAGTAGCCAATTGTGTGCCAGAGCCTTGATATGATCGGTTGACCTGATCTCCTGTGTATCGACCTGTTGAGCGAACAAGTTCCAGATGCGAGTCAGCCTATGCATGAATGATCGCTAATAGTTATGTTCTTGAGAAAGGCGGTCCTAGCATGAGACTTTTGAAGGTTGAGAGCGTAGTATTACAGGTGCCAGTTGACCACGAAGTTGGGTCAGGTGTGGAACTTTGAGAATGTTAGCCTTGTGTATAACAGTAAGACCATCATCATCACGACGGTGTTGCAGGCTCTGATGTTCGGATCATTTCTATCAAACTTGGTCAAGACTAGAGATGAGCCTTCTTGCACGGCTCTCAACTTTGTGCAAAAGTCTGAAGAAGGATGGAGGGCAGGTAATCCAGGATAGCGATGCATACCCAAGATAAGAGCAAACTTGTGTACAAGGTTTTGCAGCCCCTGCTGCCAAGAAGGTATGAGATGCACCATGGGGCTGTAAGTTTCCAGCTACCTTTTTGGGGCAGGTTATGCACGTGGCTCATACCTGGTTGTCATTGTTAGACGCCTTTCCCAAAATGTCAATTTCATCTGTGTACGTTAGGTTTTTGCTATCCCCCCTGTCTCTCGATCTCCCCCATCCCTGAGTTCCACTATGCTTGTGTTGTATCTTCACACAAGTTATTATTTGTCGCATTTTACTCAAGTTAGCTTCTACTGAGGATTAGGTAGGGTTACCAAGTTAGTTTTTCAAAATATGCAAAATTGTTATCAAGAGTATTGACAGTGTCGGAGTAACAAAGGTCGTGCAGTGTGTGAAGGTGTCGGATTGGCCTGTTTCTAGTATTACACCAGTCCGTCTTCCCACCATCACCCATTTGTTTAATTTTATCCATGGTGTTGGGCCGGGTGGCCGCGCCACCCACCCACCCACGCACACGAACTGGGGGGATTGTTGCGTGCAAGTTGGCGTGTGGCCGTCACTACACGGGCACTTGTTCTTTTTTTTGGGTCCAGACACCTGTACTGCCTCCACCATTAATGTTAATCACCTCACAGGTGTAAGGCCTCATGTATAAAAAAATATGTATATGTATGTAGTTTGTATATTAATCTAGCCATATGTCTACAGTGAAGTTAGTTAATGTATCTTAGTCATTTAGGTCGAAAACGTATTGTATTTAATCTTGATAGGACGTTTAGTCCTATAATACGTGCAAGCGTGGCCGACCTGTATGTGTCGTGGACTAAATATGGTCACCTTGCCTATGATACAACAGGGAGTGGGGTGTGTGTGTGTGTGTGTGTGTGTACATCATGGTGCCACGCTGGGAACTGGCTCAGCTGGGCGGCGGGTGCCGTCAGCTGGGTGCTGCAGCGGCAGAGGAAGACGCAGTAAGGTGCAGTGGCGGCCCGCCCTCTCACGCATACCTCCGCACGTGAACACCTTTGATGGCCGGAGGAGGGGTGGGTAGGGTAGCTTCTGAGGTACCTCTAAGGTATGCTTTTAATTCTGTTGCCTCGCAGAACCGTATTCCCAATTTTGTTTCCTTATCTTGGCAACGTTACGAAATGTAAACCTAACAAAAAGCTTAATTTTTTTTTATATACAACATTGACCTCGTTATGTAGCCAAATTATCAGTAACGTGCACACGCACGCACTCACTTTCTCTCTCACTCTCACACTATCTCTCACTCACACTCTCTGGGAATGACAGGGTGGAAACAGGAAATGTTTACCATGAAAAGTGATAGAACAAGGAGGCACGGATGCAAGCTTAAGACTTCTTTTTAGCGTAAGGGTAGTGAGTAAATGTAATGACTTAAAGGAACAGGTTGTAGAAGCAAATTCCATTCATAACCTCAAAAGCAAGTATTACAGGGAAATAGGTCAGGAGTCATTGCATTAGCCAATCAGCGGGTAGAAAAGCGGGGTCAAAGAGTTTGAGCTCGACTTGCAGGCACTAATAGGCCAGTACTCACCTTCCCTTCCCCCCTCTCCTCCTCCTCCCCCCTCCCCCTCTCTCAATCGTATCTCGGTCCTTGTCCTGAATGCGTCTCTAGAAGTAGAATTTCACCATAATGACCTGATTTATTTTTTTACTCCCTTCCAAATAGATAAGTCAGGTTTTTTGGACTATTTGAAGAAATTATTGGCGTCTGTTGGCTACTTTGCTCCACTTGAGTGATAACATCTCGTCATGACTCCGCCTTCTGTTGCTTAGGTACTCCTTGATGAGGATACCTTCCCTGCACTTTTTTGTCATTCTCTGAACTGTTGAGACACAGTTTGAGACCTGGCACACCAGGAATATGCAGTCTGCCAAATCTTATCTTTGTCATGTTGAAATTTGTGCCTTGAATTAGTTGAATAGGTTACCGAGAGTCATGTGTCTGCAGTCTGCATGTGTGTGTGGTGGACGCGCGCACCTGGTTCCATTGTCTGCTATTGGGAAAATGCAAGATAATGGTAACAATAGGTCATGTTCCTCATTATATCACACTATAGGTATGTGAGGCTAGTTCTGCCCCTACCAATCCTATGTTGATGTTCTCTAATATTATTCTATTCGACTTTTTTTTCTAACTTCATGACTACACATTTTATGTTAATGATACTGGCCTGTAGTTTGCAGCCTTTTGTCTCACCATTTTTATATTAGTATAACGTTAGCTATATTCTAGCTGTCTGAATGTGCTTCCAGTGTCTATATAATTTGAGTCGCCCGCTGTGGAATTGACTCTTCTCAGTACATAAAGCATAAACTACAGCGATATTACGATCAGGTTAGGCACCCTTACCTGAGGCAGGTGTCTAAAGGTCACGAATCTTCCCATTCCAAAGCACTCCGTGCAAACCACGTAAGGAAAATTCGGTCATGACTTCTCGCACTACATTGACTGTCCACTCGTTAAACTCTTCAGACCTCCCAGTGTGAGGTATCTTAAGCCTCGCATCTTATTAACTCGCGTGTTCTGGAGGATATCCTCATAATGCGGACTAGGTTACTGATTACATGCCTCCGTATGACTAACCACCCCGTGAAATGGAGGATTTTAGCATCGCTCTTGGCACTAGGCATGCATGCGCAACATCACTAAAATAAATAATTTAAGAGTGACAAGTTTCTGCATGTTATCTAGATTCACAGGGATGTGATGTGGGGCTGCTAACACTAATATCCTCACAGGCGAGGTAACACCAGGGAAGCCCGGCTCCAGTCTGGGCTGTGGGAGTAGAACAACTCTGTTGATCGACCTTTGGTAAATATTTTGCCCAACCCTTCTGGTGCGTTACTGGCCTGTGTTAGGTACAGGCGCGCCGTCCTTCACTCGTCTATTTCAATGGCCCCTAGCTCTAGCTTTTTATTATACCTACTCTGGAAAATTTGCGTGTTCTACAGTTTCCTCCATTTTTGTCATTAAACTTATTACTCGCCAGTTTTTCACCCATGTATCGTTATGTGCTTGTTCACGATAAGCATTATTTTTTCCCATTATGTTAATGCCACTAAAACTAAAATATCGTGATAATGTGGCCTCTTGCCCTTCGGTATCCCAGCGTGGCGAAAGTTCAGCAGTTTAGCAAACTTCTGGACTTCATCTGATTTTGATATGTGCTTGTTTAGGGGAGGTTTCAAAGCAGAGGCTACGTACAGTATTTTAGTATGCCTACTGGTCTACTATAGCGTACAGTTTGCTCACAGACGACTTGTTCTGGTCTCTAAGAAAACTACATGTTTACCAGTTTTGTATATGCCGTTGATGTTATCCTGCCAAGATGTACCTATGGTTATGTATACACGAATTTTACTCCTGATAAAGAAAGAAAATTGGTTCCGACAAACATTTGCGTTTGTCATCTTTTACTCTCCATATTGCCGCTTTACCAACGCCCCAAATCTCTCCGCCTTACATTTGCTCAATCTTCATCAATCAACTCTTCACGCCGAACTATTTGCTTCCTCTTCAGGAAGGCCAAAGGAAATAAACCTAAAGTCACCGAAGAATAGTAAGACAAAGACAGCCCAACAGACTTGGGAATCTTTACACCAGTCGATTGGAGGTTGAGAGGCTGGATCAAAGAGCTGAAGCTCAGCCCTGCAAGCACAGTTATAAGAGTACATAATAGCATGTTGATTTATCGGATGGCCCCATAGACGAAAGGCTCGTGTGTGTGTGTGTGTGTGTGTGTGTGTGTGTGTGTGTGTGTGTGTGTGTGTGTGTGTGTGTGTGTGTGTGTGTGTGTGTGTGTGTGTGTGTGTGTGAAAGAGAGAAAGACGATGAAATAGTGTAGATTTATCAAGACTTGTTTGTTCTTGGTCTATTGTCCTCCTCAGACTGCTTACATAAACTACAAAAGTTATCAGTATCCTTTAAGAGCATCATCTACTTGGGCTAACCCATCAATCCTAACATGTGTTTAAGAGGCATACACGAGCTGAAATTCACATAAAACACTGATTTCGTCATAAATAATTGTATGTGGGACTTTCAATATAATTCTAAATGATAGTCAATGCGTGAACTTTGGAGACTTACACATTTGAGTGGAAGGAATAAATATGGAAAGTATAAGTATGGCAAGCATCATAAGCCCTTTTTTCACAACTTAAATTGTGATTAATATAGCTTAAGAATGAGGGACGTATAAAATGGTTAGCAGGTTTCCAAAATATAATGGAATAAAACTACTAATGAGCAAAGAAAATAAGAGTATCCCCAGCTGGATAATTAAATTAATAAGGAATTAGTCACAAACGAATGGCTTGTTGACGAACATTTATAAAGCACGTTGAAATCAGATCTATTGCATGAGCTCTGTGTTCAGTGTGATTTTTTTTTCTTTATCTAGACTAGCCCCTAAATCTGCTGATGTAAAATGTTAGTGTGCAAATTTTTATATCTTGATGGTATAATTGTTTTATTTTTCTAATCGTATTCTCATTCTAATTTTGTGGAATGGTTTTGCCATTATTTGTTTCCCTCCCTCTAGTTATAATCGCTAATACTTTACGGCTACACTGCTATTTGTGAGCCAATTCAACCACAAATGTAATGAAAGCAGTTTCTAAATCTCAATTTTATTACGTTCTCGGGTGATAAGAGGTAGGTGTTTTTGTATGCGATCTGCTAAGATATACTTGGCATGGATTCTGTTTTTTCTGCTCCTTAACCCCTTTTTTTCTGCTCCTCCTTAAGATAACTTAGTCCAAAAGACTTGCTTGGAGTGGCTCGGAGGCTAACATATACGCCCTACAATCCGGTTGGTCGGGCACTTCTAGTAGGAACTTGTCTAATTGTTTCTTGAACACGTCCATTTTTGTTCCGGCAATATTTCTCTCATGTTTGTTGATAGGATACTGAATAATCGTGGACCTCTGACGTTTATACCGTTCTTCTTGATTGTGCCTAGCAAGGAAGTGCTGCTATTCCCTTGGAAAATGTTTGTGAATCAGTTTTAAACTGAATTTATCCGGTAATTGTAATTTTAGATGTAGATTATAATTAATCGTTTTCTTCGGTGACAATAATCACATTACTATTATGTTTATTACATACAAGTTCAAGGGACGTTCTGATCGCAGATACTTTCCTTTGTAATGTAGCCACTGTTTGGCCAGTGGAACACGTGTGCGAGTTCTGAAAGCTACTGTTGATCCACAGAGCACACTGTGGTATGTTACTGCAGTCTAGGGTGTTTGAGCATTGATGCTTAGTTTGAGGTGTTGTGGCTGATGCATTTCGCCCCGGCCATGGTTTTTAGTTTCTCTTTATTAAATAATATACAATATAAAGGTGATATATACATCAATTTATAAGGGGAAATAACACACTACATTAGTTTATATAATTCTCATTAAACCAATGTTTCATATCATGGTGGCAAACTTCGGGAACGGGAAGGAGGAGAGGGAAGGTACTGTGGTGAACTGAGACAGAGGGAGTGGGAAGTGTCGCATGGCGTGACGCCGTCCGGGTGATGGCAGGAGGGTGGTGGGGCTGGCGGGCTGGGGCAGACTGGTAACCATGGTGATACTCCCCCCCGCCGCCGCACACCGCCTGCCACACATACACACAACCATAAATAGAATAAAAACTTCAATTAGACATAACATTTGTATAACTTTTTCTAGTATGCTTTCTATTCCTTCGACTCGTCCATAAACATAAAGCCAAATTATTTAATATTTAGAAACGCCTGGAAAACACAATTATAAATCACGGTTTCCTGTCCCTGTTTAGATTTGTTATTCGGTTACATACATCCATTGAGTTACATACATAATGATGGATTTAAAGATTGAGATTGTCTTTGTCACAATAAACTTTGTTTCTGCCGAAAACTCCTGAACAGTTAGTTACTTAAAAATTTTCAAGGCAAGATAGAAACGTTTGGGCACGTTTCCATTCGCCTGATAAAAGTTGTCTTCATTTAGCTGTAACAGCTAGGTGTCGGTTAAGTTACTCAAGACTTATTTATTACAAGGACCTCTATAAATCTAACATGTAACGGTTCAGTATTTAAAAGCCATTTGAACAAACTGTGACGTGTACGCTATTGTTTTCCTGATGGGAAAAATATCATAGAACTCCAATACAATTTAATCTAGTGGAATAATTCTGTGTTTACACAGGTAGGTAACAAAACCAGATGACTGGTTAGTAGCATGCTTGGTGCTCTCTTCCACAGCTCATCTTAATTTTTACCCCACCACTTTTCCCTGGAATACGACCTGCTAATTGGCTTACAACCAGGTCCTCATTTACTGCCCAGTAAACATGGATGAACAGTTAAGACGAGTCAATCGTCTCTCCCTCCCAGAGGGATGAGCTTATAGGAAAGACATTATTTAAACCTCACGTTACTGGAAGACGCGTGTGGTTATTTGAGGTTATCTTGAGATGATTTCGGGGTTTTAGTGTCCCCGCGGCCTGGTCCTCGACCAGGCCTCCACACCCAGGAAGCAGCCCGTGACATCTGACTAACACCCAGGTACCTATTTTACTGCTAGGTAACAGGGACGGCCGACCGGCTCCGTGGTAGTAGACATGATTACAACGTATAAGATGTCGAGAGGAATACCAGGGCAAGAACAAATTTTGAATAGGCGATACACAAACGAGAGTACGGATGGAAACAAAGTACCCAAAATGAGCCCCCACCTTACCTTGAGGTGCTTCCGGGGCTTAGCGTCCCCGCGGCCCGGTCGTCGACCAGGCCTCCTGGTTGCTGGACTGATCAACCAGGCTGTTTGACGCGGCTGCTCGCAGCCTGACGTATGAGTCACAGCCTGGTTGATCAGGTATCCTTTGGAGGTGCTTACCCAGTTCTCTCTTGAACACTGTGAGGGGTTTGCCAGTTATGCCCCTTATGTGTAGCGGAAGCGTGTTGAACAGTCTCGGGCCTCTGATGTTGATAGAGTTCTATCTCGGAGTACTTGCTGCACCTCTGCTTTTCAACGAGGGTGTTCTGCACATCCTGCCATGTCTTCTGGTCTCATGTGAAGTTATTTCTGTGTGCAGGTTTGGGACCAGCCCCTCTAATATTTTCCACGTGTAAATTATTATGTATATCTCCCGCCTGCGCTCAAGGGAGTACAGATTTAGGCTCTTTAGTCGGTCCCAATAGTTTAGATGTTTTACCACACGCACGCAATTTTGTTTAATATCAGTGTAGTGAGCAAAGGGGATGGACTAATCAGTTAGGCAGATTCTACACACTACATTTGAAGCTAATAGAACAGAGCCCAATAGCCTCGGAAACTTGGACACCAGTTTACTGAAGATTTAGAGGCGGGACCACAGAGCCGAAACTGTACCCCACACAATTACACGTGTACTTTTATTCTTACAATTTCTGCACACAACCCCACCACGTCTCCACCCCACTCCCTTTCACACACATACCCCACCCCATCCGCACCTGTCCATCTCGTGCACTCCTGCCAGTTCATGCCGGGGTAGAACTTCAGCACTTGGCCGTGCCTTACGACCTTTTTTAAGTAGGGTATCTTAAATGTGTTTTAAGATTTTGTATTCGGTAGGAAGGTATCTAACTTTTTTAAAACACTCGTTGTATTCATCAGTAGTAACAACTGGGGAGTTCATTTAACAGTTTAATTTATTGGAATCCTGCGGAATCCACAAAATGTACGGATATTTTTTATTAAATTCATAAATATTCGTTATGAATTATTTACAAAAATATAAAAGGCGTTTTGTGACCATTTTGATGTACGGTACCCGCGACATATTTCCTATGCATTAGTTTACTACACTGAATAGTTGAAATGTAATATGAAATAAAGTAAAAATTGGGATACATTAAAGTGACGACCTAGACGTGGAGCAGCCAAATCTGTGGTTGACCGCCAGTGAGTCTTGCCCAAGTCTTCCGAACGTTTCTCCTCCCATGTCTGTATTTGTAGCTAGGTCTTGCTTCAATTATTATTAACATCTTTCTTGACAATTTAATTACAATTTTGCCTAATCTGAGGAATTCAATTAAGTCTTAACTGAGGGTAGAATAGATTATACGACCACTGCTTGGCTCACCACATAACAAGCGAACTGCACGTGCTCTTTTCCCTCTATTTTCCTTCATTTGCATGTACTGTACTCGCCTAGGTGTACTTGTTCGGGGGTTGAGCTCTGGCTCTTTGGTCCCGCCTCTCGACTATCAATAAACTGGTGTACAGATTCCTGAGCCTACTGGGCTCAATCATATCTACATTATGAAACTGTGAATGCAGTCTGTCTCCACCACATAACTGTCTAATGCATTCCATCTGTTAACTACTGACACTGAAAAAGTTCTTTCTAATGTCCCTATGGCTCATTTGGGTACTCGGTTTCCACCTGTGTTCGCGTACCACCCTTGTTAAACAGTTTATCCTTATCTACCCTGTCATTTCCTCTGAGACTTGTGTAGGTAGGGATCATATCTCCCCTTAGTCTTCCAGCGTCGCCTTCCAGTGTCGTGAGGTGCATTTCTCGCAGCCTTTCCTCGTAATTCATGCCCCTTAGTTCTGGGACTAGCCTAGTGGCATACTTTTGAACTTTTCCAGCTTCGTCTTACGCTTGACAAGGTACGGGCTGCATGCTGAGGCCGCATACTCCAGGATTGGTCTTACATATGTGGTATACAAGGTTCTGAAAGATTCCTTACACAGGTTCCCAAAGGCAGTTCTAATGTTAACCAGCCTCGCAGTATACGAGGTATATATGTATGTCTATGTATAAATGTATGTATACATACATTTACACATGTATATGTACGTCCTCGACTCGATCGAGAGTTCGGTGTTCGAATCCCTGGTAGGACAGAAACGGTTGGGCGCGTTTCCTAGCACCCAGATGAGCCACAGACGTTAGAATTTTTTTCAGTGTCAGTAGTTAATAAATGGAATGCACTTGACAATGATGTGGTGGAGGCTGACTCCCTACACAATTTCAAATGTAGATATGAGAAGAGCCCAGTAGGCTCGGGAATTTGTACACTGGTTGATTGACAGTTGAGAAGCGGGACCAAAGAGACGAAGCTCAACCCCCGCAAGCACAATTAGGTGAGTACCCAATACCCTTGTCCACCAGGCTTTTTTTTTTTTTTTACCAGACGTGGCCACACGGTAAATAGGTACTCAGGAGTCAGTACATCCTGGGTTTAGTCAGTAATTTGACCCTGGGTTGGTGGAAGCGGGACGACGACCTCGATATAAGCCTAACATATACTTTATGTATGTATAAACTGGCTGTCGGTCCCGGACACAATGAATTATAACCCTGTCCAAAATTGTTAAAGGACGTGACCCTATTTTGATTTTGGTATATTTCATTATAAAAGTTTGAATGTTACATATGATGGCATATAGGCCTAATACTATCTAATTATCGGGGACAGGAAGTCTGTTTGGTATATCTAGCACTTCCGATTTGCCAGTAGCGACACACTTTGATGTAAATATGATCTTTATATTGTATATTAATGTCAAGGCACCTGACAGCTGGGTGGACAGCGCTTCGGATTCGTAATCCTGAGGTTCCGGGTTCGATCACCGGTGGAAGTGGAGACAAATGGGCAAAATGTTTTTCACCCTGATGCCCCTGTTACCTAGCAGTAAATGGGTAACTTCTAGGTAACTGCTACTACAGCTGGGAGTTACAGTTGCTACGGGCTGCTTCCTAAGGAGTGTGTAACAAAAAGGAGGCCCTGGTCGAGGACCGGGCCGTGGGGATGCTAATCCCCGAAATAATCTCAAGATAACCTCAAGGTAAAGAAAACAAAAAGTAGTGACGCACGTTCACGAGTAGGGGGTACTCCTGGAATTGGGACTAGTGGATTCATAAACCACATAGGTATGTCCGGTGCCATAAGCACAGTTTGGCAAGTGTAAATATCAGAGGCCCAAGACTATGAAGATCAACATCCTCACAGACCAAGTAATCGCTACAACTGGCAACAGACTAGGCTTATGACATGGCGACACTTGCAAATTAAATTCTTGGCAAATCGTGAGAATGGGCTAAATGTTTTATCGATGGCAGTTGTTTTTATTAACGTGCTTTTTTTAACAGACTAGGATTCATTAGGTACATCCAGTTATGCAGCTACCCTAAAAAATAATAATAATAATCACAAACACAAATCACGTTAACATGATACATTTGAGAAAATCCACTAGTACTATAGGTGGGCGCGAACCTAAAGTACGCGACTGGTCGTAGGTTCGCGCCCACCTATAGGCCTAGTGGATTTTTTCAATAATAATAATAATGATAATAATTCATGGTGTCGGGGGGACAGGCAGGCTGGCAAGCAATGTAATTATGCATGTTATGATGACCAAACCACACACCAGAAGATGAAGAGTTGATAACGTTTCGGTCCATCCTGATAAAAACCTATGCATGTTGTATCGAGGTCCCGCCAATGGCGAATTGCTGTCCCTCTCCCAGGATCCAACCCCACAACAAGCCGACTAACTCCTGGTTACCTAGGTGAACAGGGCATTCGGCGACAGGAAAAGCGCCCTACCATTTATGTCCCGCTCGGTTACATAATTTCCGGCAAGAGCTAGCAATGTGATACTCAAAATTCCCTCCGGTACAAGCTACGCGCCAATAGCTCGGAAAGTAGCGAGCGTCAGTGCTGTAGGGTGGCAGCTATTTTCGTATGGCCTTTCCGTATTTTTACAGGTCTTACCACCTCTGGTAGAGGTCCGCTTCTCCCTTCATGTCTCTTCCCCCATCCCCCCCCCTCTCTCTCTCTCCTCCCCCCCCCCTCCTCTGCCTCGTCCCCCCCCTCTCTGCCTCTCCCAGTTTCCTCTCAGCCCGCCACGCGAGACCAGCTCACGCCGGTACTAACCAGTTTTGTTTCCTTCGGATAATTGCATAAAAACTCCCGTATATGGACAAGAGTTGTAAGAAAACTAAGGTTATTCTTAATTAACTACTTTGTATTTTACGAATCCCTCATTGGTAATGTGGCTTAGGCTATAACATTTGACATTGTAGTGGTCTAAGCTCTGCGGGGGAATATGCTTATAGCGCCCTTGATATTGGATAAGAGATTTTCCCTAGTGGTAATGTGAGAATGTGCCTATAGTTTGTGTGCTGGTGTTCACAGAAACGTGTATTGATTTTAGTTTGAAGGATTAAAAACAGTTTTGCTATAAGCATAAACGTTTATATTTTTTTTATGTAAATTTTAAAGAGGCTTTATAGTTTTGGGAAAATTTAATTTGTAGAAAATCAGTCAAAATTATTTGCGAAAATGTCGCCTTGGCGAAACAACAAATCAGACGTAAACCGTAATGTCGACCGTTGATGTGCCTCATGTTCTTACCACCTACTAAAAGTATAATTTTGTTCTGATTGTAATGAAATTAAGTCTTGGATTTCGTCAGCAGGGCGAATGCATACATGCACTTCGCAAGGTTAGCTTTAGTGAAGTTATATTTGTACTGATTATTATATGTGACTCGTCGATAGAAGCGGTGAAGTATTTGTACTATGTAGCTATGCTTTAATATCACACTTGTGTATCCATCTGTCCCCGAGGGAGCCGGTCGGCCGAGCGGACGGCACGCTGGACTTGTGGTCCTGGGTTCGATCCCAGGCGCCGGCGAGAAACAATGGGCAGAGTTTTTCACCCTATGCCCCTGTTACCTAGCAGTAAAATAGGTACCTGGGTGTTAGCTGTCACGGGCTGCTTCCTGGGGGTGGAAGCGTCGAGGACCGGGCCGCGGGGACACTAAAAAAAAAAAAATGAAATTATCTCAAGATATGCCTGGGAGATCACGTACGCAACCCAACCACATTCATTTGTGTTAATAATAACCCAAGCTATATTGACACTTGACAGGATATGCGCCACAATGTCGCTAACTTGGAAAGTTCTATCCATGTATATTGTTGCCAAACCAATCCTTTTTAAATAAATTTCTTTTGTTGGAATGCATTATTGGCTTTGATTTGTTTACTTGAAACTATAATTCATTTCCAGACATCGATTTGAAGAATTCAGTCACGTGCTCAGTCTCCTCGCATCTGAGAAGTGTTTTAAGGTTAATAATCTGGGTCTGCCATCGTAAAGTAGTGAGTGCCGATGCTGGGGGATTACCTTCATGCATTTTCTGTGCACTTTCCTTAGTTTGACACGGCTATGTTGTGATTTACATAATCTGGAAGAATTACTTAATCTCGTGTTCAACGGTATGACACTGAACCGACCGGGCGGCAGCAAGTATTTCCGCAGACGCTTCCAGAATATTTTGGTGCGTGGGCGGAGGTCGGCGCCGCGCAGGCTCCTTCTCTCACAAAAAGGGGCCGCCATTTTTTTTTTTTAAATGCTTCTGTGAGGCTACGTGCGTTTGGTGTCAATTACATGATGATGACAAAGGAATATAAACACAAAAAAAACTCGTCCAGTCTTCCTGTTTAGATAGTACTACATGTAACTTGTAGACCATCGTACATACATAGACGTAATGGACAATTAGATAGTAGAATTTGGCACTATTCACTTTATAGGCTCCGGAAAAATAAAGCTAAAAACCAAACTTAAGTATTCCCAGACCTACTATATGCCTCAGCGTGGATTAGGCCTAGGAAGATTCGGTTAAGTTTTCTTTACAACATCAGTACAAAAACTTCCCGTTTGTCCAAATTCAATAGTACCGATTTCTTTCTAATTGCCTTTTTACGTTATTATATTTACGATAGTCCTCATCGTTACTAAAAGTCATCCTAAGCAGGAGGATGGGCTGGAAAAAAAACTAAATTAATTCTAAGATTTTCTATGATTTGAGTTTTAAATACTCCTGGTCCGATAGTACAGTTGGGTTTGTTTGCGGTTCATTGATTGTTGCTGGCGGAGGCGGCTAGAATGTGCACCCCCGTACTCTTCCCGTGAGCAGAAGAGCAAAAAAGGATTAGAGGGCTAAAGGTCTTTATCAGACCTCAACGGAGATTATTACATTAACAATTACATCTATCCTTCATGCATTATTATAATGTCAGCCAGTTACATAGATTTTCATTTCAATAACTGTATTTACAATTAATCATTATACATTATTGGTAGTTTTTTTGCTAATTCATAACTGTTCTAGTTATGGAGATATTACAAGGTCATAGGAAATCTGCTGTTAATTGTTATTCAAACTACAGTTTTTCTTGATCTCATGTCATTTATCTATTGGAAGCGAACAAATTTAGAATTCCGCGTTCGAATCCCGGGTGAGACGGAAATGATTGGGAGGGGTTTCCTATCACCTAGTTTACCAAGTAGGTAAACTAGGTGACAGGATAGGTATCCAGGAGTTAGCTTGTGTGGTTGCGTCCTGGGTGGGGGAAGTTGTCAATAGTTCGACCTTTGGGGGGAGGGAGGTGATTTCGATATAATTTAACAAGTATATATATAAACGGGGGAGGATTCCGGTTTGGCCCACAACGCAAGGAGGCTTCCCGATTGGCCCATGGCGCAGGGAGGCTTCAGATTTACCCCAGTGGCTCGAAGAAGCTTTTACTGGTGCTTATGTACATAGTACACTAGATGCGGTTCAATAATGTCAAGTCTAAAACTGAATAGACATACCTAAGAGGGCGACACGTCGGCAGCCTATGTGCTTTTACCATGCAGTCGTGAACGTATTGAAGCTTTTTTTGTCACTTATTATGCACCCCGAACTCGTCCCGTGGGCGGTGGTGGAAAGGATTAGAGGCACATAATGGGTTCAGAAACTACACCCCCATAGTTTAATTTGCTGCTAAGCAAGTAACAATATTGTGGGGTTAGTTACAATTTTGTTTTAAAACACACATTTCACATTGTAAATTTTATGTTTCGGATACGACGCTTGTGACAAATGCAGGGGTATCCAGGGCGGTACGAAGGTATGTGGTTCTGGGTTGTGATGGGTCCGGTCTGGCGGTGACATGAGGTTGTCGAAATGGTATTTACGTTCCTCCGTTGGGTGGTGGTGGCGGCGGTGGCCGGCAGGATATTGATCACGTGGTGTGACTCCACTATCCTCAGCTCGGTCACTGTCCCCCCCCCCACGTTCACCTTTCAACGTTGTCCCTCCACACTCTACTTTAAGCACTTCAAGTTAGTCATTACGGTCTAGGTGTTTTAAGAGGATTGTAGCCTAGTTGGATTTCTGCTAGTTTTCCCCTGCTAATTATTAGATGGATATTGATTTTTGTGTTATATGCAGTTTACTTGCGCTAAGGGTAATTTTGTTTGAAGAGTTAAGAAACATATGTTTGTAGTTAATAGGCTCCCAGGTGTTATGCTTGCCAGCGCAAGGAAACTGCACGATCGACTTAGGAATGGTCCAGGACAGACCGAAACGACGTCGTCCCTTCGCTTTCTAGTGTGTGGTCTGGTCAACGTTATGCTTGATCTCTTGCAGGAGGATCGGAAGCTGCTGTTCTTGAGTTTTCTATAAATCGGGTTTGATTCATTTATTGGGGTTATAATAGAATCGGAATGTCTATTCATGATGTAGTTATAGCTGCTTGTCACTAGACATTAAGAAAAAACTGCTGCTGTTACTTCACATATTACTATCTTAACTAATAACCCCTATCACTAGCATCATTATTTTTTGTATTAATTCCTCCTTTTTTTGGTAATAGTATATCGTTTTCAATTATAATATGCTCCCATCACTATATTAAATATAATATATTCGGAAACCTAATTGTTAAGGTTGACTCGACTTTACTTAATCTCCGCAAATGAAAACCTGCCTGAAATTCCTTGTGTATTGCCATTGTCAGGCTATTCTTAACCAAGTACTCTACCCCTCGTAAATTTGTTTAATCCACTAATGTAATTGTATTGAATGTATACGTGAAAAAAACTGGCTACTTTCTCGTAAATAAAGGATTACTATCAGTTACACGTGAAGTTTCGTTTATCGGTATCTGTTTTTCAGGCTTCACAAAAGGGGTTTCTGGTTCGTAATAGCGATTGTTATTTATTTAGACAAGGTCCTTTATATTCAGTGTGTGGAGTCCCGGTTTTGTGCGTAGGTGGGTATTTTCACGGGGGTTCTCCTGCTACTGCATCCCGTCCTCTTACCCATTACGTCGCTTTTAGCTCGTATTCGCACTCTGGCAAAAAAAAAAAGGCGTAATTGAAAATGGAATCGGCTCACGAAAGTGACGTACTGTCACGTTTTCTGTTTTGGGTTCTCTGGCTTAGTCTGTTAGGTTAGGAAACATTCAATTAACGGTTTTCATGACGTTTTGAAACGCTAGGAGAACTTCCTGCCCTCCTAACCTACCAGAGAACCCTTAACTTAATGTTTTGGAAATTTTCACTTTCAAATTACTTTTTTTGCCGTAGCGCATACGAGCGAAAAACGACGTAATTTGTAAGAGGACGAGTTGCATCGAGCAATCGGCTTTCCCTTTCAGCTTACCGGTGTGTACTGAATAGCTATTTACTATTGTTACTCTGCATCTCGGGAAGAGTTCGTATACCTGGCAAGTTACAAGAGTATAACGAGTATATGGGGCTTATAAATGTGCAAGATTGAGGGGGTGGGGGAGTGTATATGGAGCCCTCTGGGCATATCTACTTTAAGTCGGCCTGCTCGTCGCGTCACAATTATTACACTGCCCCACAAAAATGAGGCAGTGTAATAAGTCGCTGGTGGATGTGCCAGATGAAGAGTTTAACGGAGAAATTTGAAAAATAATGGAAAATCATCCAGCGTTGACTGTAAGTGCCGTGCTAAAGCATGCAAGAGCCACATTTGGATCCAGGCACCAAATCTTCCCAATAAAATGTCTCAAAGCCTAGAAAAGTTTGAGAGGTGCAACAAGTGGTGTTAGTGGGGCCATGTCACAGTAACAGCTCACTCCAGGAGCTGATGATCCCTGAGCACAGAATTAAAGAGTGATAAAATTTTATAACTGAAAACTGAATTTCCAACTGAAGCCACACGCTACGTACCTTCGTAATGTACTCTCCTTGCGAGAGTCGTACATTATAGCTATTTCCACTGTAGCTTGTAGGGAATATTTTATTTAATGTTGAGTGTTATTGTCGCTTTCTCCTCACTTGGGTAGAGCGACGGTCTCACTTCATGCAGGTCGGCGTTCAATCCCCGACCGTCCAAGGGGTTGGTAACATTCCTTCCCCCTATCCCATCTCTATAGCACTGGGAAGGGACTAGGTTTATAGTTGTAATGGCTTGCCACTTTCTCCTGATAGTTCCCTTCGCTTCCTCACTTTTCTCACCCTACTCTTCTATGCATAACATTTTTTATTTGTTATAGCAGAAAAAAGTCACACATTGGTACTCGACTACGCGGACATGCGAAGGGTGACAAAATCAAAATCTAGCCGTTTTAAAGTTAACATATCGATCAGTGAATGAAGTATTCAATGATGTAATGTGATAATACATGCCCATGGCGGGCGAGGAACGCGTGTCCAACTAGCTTAAGGGAAGAATGTCGGACACTCTTTCTGTCGTAGTTTAAGGTTGCTGTCGGATGGTAACATAGCTTGCAAGGTTTATGACAGTAGTTATGATCGTGCGTTATTTTCCAGACACAAAAATTTGCCTACAATGAGAAATTTAAGCTTCACTGACAATGTTGCACTGACAACTAACATTGTAAGAAACTGTCAAGAATGCTATGGGTTGGTTCACAGGACGCAGACTACAGGATGGAAAGTCCTTGTCCTCGGCTTAGTCAGATGACCTCAGCCTTTTGACAGCCATGTGTGTAAAAGTAAGATCACAAGGACTTGGTATTGTCAAACTAAGAGCTAACTTAAGGGGGGTTGTGACCCCCCCCCCTTAAGTTAGCAGGCAAAAGGAACCACATTGATGAATCATGAATGGTAGGGAGCCGATTCATGAGGTCAGTGCATCAGAGCAGTGACGGCGTGTTCGCAGGAACAACTTTTGTATTAACATGTCTTGGTACATCAGGATCGATGCATCTACCCTAAATTACATGAAGGGTTACATTGCATGACTTGATAATGGTCCAAAATGGATCGAAACATCGGCAAATCTTTTTATTTTAGATTTGCGGGTTTGGTGCCTAATTCTTACCCACGTTATTGTGACTTATTGTCTGGATATGTGATGCCAAAATCCCAATCTCAGGAGGTTTAGTGAGCAGGTGATTGGTAACCTGCTCGCATGGAAATGTTGGTCTAAAAGCAGTATTAATCTCATTCTGGCCCCAGCCCTCAATCCAGTGTGCACTGAATATATGTAACTTCCGCAGTCCTGTACTGAATATGATAATAACTGAATAACCATTAACCATTTAGCCTGGATACATAGCTTATCAACAAGTGGGATACCTAAATTCTACTAACACATAAAATGAAAGCTAAATGCCACCTTTTTATGCAACACTTGAAAACATTTACCGACTACTTGACTCCACTAGTGTATTAACTTTAAAAGGCAAACGAATACTTAAATGCATAAATAGCAGAGTCAGCAGCCCACATCCAGCTCTAAGAGCCACAGCTCACTATTATTTAAATCCATGGCAGGGAGAAAAGTCAGCCAATCCTAAAATGAAAGTACTTACAGTAACTATAGTTGAAAGTACAAATATGTCGTGATGGACAACCAGAAAGTTTACTTTTGTATTAGTGAATTTGGACAAACCAGATTTTTTTATTATCAACAAAATATAAGACCTAACTAACCAAAGCTCTCTTAGCAATCCTAGGGCTAAGACACACTATTTGAGGCCTAATATAGTACATATATATGTGCTGTACTAGGCCTAGGAATATTTAAGTTTGGTTTTTAGCCTTTTTCCTGACTAAAGAAAATAGTACATAAAGGTGGGTTATTGG